>PIJE02000236.1:0-5000 GCA_002895965.2 Coryphaenoides rupestris | reverse complement strand
CTCTGATATAAAAACTATCCCAGAAAACTTTGTTGTATCGATGTTGTGGATGTATTTGTGCAAAAAAGAAGATGCACAATCTCCGTGGAGATATCACAACGCCGACTAGACACGGCCGCACCATCTTATTATCCATGTTCTGGAGTCAAAGTGCCCACTGTTATACACTGCTGCCACTAATTTCTGCCAACTCTTAATTCGTCATCACATGGGGGTTGTCCGTCTGCTTTCTAGACTTTGTGAAATCCAGACGTCTGATGACAGCAGGATTTCAGTTCCCTAGACGCTCTCACTTTCAGCATGACAGATCTATCCTGTACTGTTGCTCTCTGGCTGCACCACAACATCATCTCATGCAGCATGTATGGCTGACTGGGGGTTATGTTGTCCTGATTAGGGGACAGCTGTGTGTGTGTGTGTGCGTGTGCGGATGCGGATGCGGATTAGCCTCGTAGGATGAACCTGGACAGTGTGGTAATCATCTACCAAAGTGTGACTGGGTTTATAGGGAATCCCCCACCCCCCATCTCACTCTCTCACACACACACACACACACACACACACACACACACACACACACACACACACACACACACACACACAGGATGTGCAGTGAATAAAAATATCACAAATTAAAGGGAAAGAATCTGAATATTGACACTATTTACAGTCTTTATAGCAACTTCCTCAGCTGCCTGAGGTGGTAGAGGCTCTGCTTCGCCTTCCTCACCAGAGTGTCAATGTGTGTAGTCCGATCAGATCCTCTGCGATGTGGACTCCCAGGTACCTGAAGCTGCACACCCGCACCACAGCAGTCCCATTAATTCTGAGCGGTGTTAGTCCATAAGAAGTTCTTGTTTACTCCTAAAGTCCACAATCAGCTCCTTAGTTTTGGTGACATTCAGCATGAGGCTGTTGCCTTGGCACCAGAGTGACAGGTTAGCAACTTCCTCTCGGTAGGCCTTCTTATCACTGGAGATCAGGCCCACCACCACTGTGTCATCCGCAAACTTGACGATGGTGTTGGGGCTGGACCTGGCCACACGTCATGTGTGTATGAGGAAGCACAGTACGGGGCTGAGGACTCTACCCTTGGGGGATCCTGTGTTCAGAGTGAGGGGTCTGGAGGTGTGTTTACCCACCCTGACGACCTGGAGCCTGGCAGTTAGGAATTCCAGGAGCCAGGCACACAGGGAGGTGTTCAGACCCAGCTCAATCAGCTTGTTGAAAAGCAGAGCTAAAGTCAATTAACAACATTCTCACATAGGCCCCCTTCCGACTGTCAAGATGAGAGGGAGCTGTGTATTAACTGGGAGACATCATCGTCTGTGGATCTGTTTGGCCGGTAGGCGAACTGCAGTGTGTCCATGGAGGGAGGTAGGAACAATTGGGTGTTGTGATAAGAGAAGCCGCGGGATGAAATTACAGAGCCTAGAGATCTAGTGTATAAGGAGAACAGAAGGGGTCCTAGTTCTGAGGCTTGGGGGACTCCGGTGTCAAGGATGCAGGGTCTGGACAGGGGAGCCATTCCATGTGACCTGATAGGTACGATCTGTCAGGTTGGAAGTGAACCAGGATAATGCAGATCCAGCAATGCCAAGCTCTACCAGAGTGGAGAGAAGAATCTGGTGGTTCACTGTGTTGAGATTGGCAGACAGGTCAAGAAGGATGAGCACAGATGAGAGGGACGAGCCTCTGGCCTCATGGAGGGACTCAGTTACCGCGAGCATGGCCGTCTCTGTGGAGTGTGCAGCCTTGAAGCCTGACTGATGAGGGTCTAGGTTGTTTTGAGACAGATAACTACTAATAATAGAACCCAATCTTCTTACATGTCAGGATTAAGAGTGAGTGTGTTGTTCACCAGTGATTACACACACACACACACACACACACACACACACACACACACACACACACACACACACACACACACACACACACACAGAGGAACCCCCATGCTCCACCCAACACGTCCGTCCATTTTGCGCTCTGAGCCACACAATGCCAGGACTCCCCATTCTAAACCAAAAGGTGGACATTTTAAACAGATTTAAATATATTAGAGTGCCCCTCCTCCTGACTTATGACAGCTTGCCGAAACCATTTTCACTAGTGTTACCCAAAAGCTGTCCAACGACACTCGACCAATGAACACGTTATTGTGCAGCTAATGCCTGAATGACAGTTATAGGTCACGGTTTTCGGAAATATATGCCCTGCCCGTCCATACAGCCAATATAATGCCGCAGTTTTCACATTCATCCACTTTTGGAATAGGGCTGGGTGATATGGCCAAAATCTTCTATCCCGATATATGCCATTTAATATCTCGATGATATTGATATGATATGATATGACAGTTTTTCTTCTTGAATCTTGAATCTTGAATCTCTTTTTGGTAATTCACTAAATAGATTTTTTGTAGACTTAAACACTTGACAAATTACACTTATTGTCTCATTTTATTAGGAAATTTTGTTCAAATAATAGCTGGAACAGTGGTAAGTTCAGGAAAAGACCTTACTGTAATGCAGGCTTTCAAACCAGGAAAAGACAAAGCTCATACCATATTACAATATCCAAAATCTAAGACGATATCTAGTCTCATATCAAAACTTCAACGTAATGTCCATATATTCCCCAGCCCTATTTTGGAGTTAAATGACCAAGTTAAAAAGTTGAGTTGTATTGGGTTTAGAGAGCAGCTTTGTGCCCCATGTTGTCAGTGAATCGCCCATCTGCCTCTACCATCTGTACCACCTTGAATACTTCTCCACACTCAGCTGAAAGGAGGGCTGGATGTTTGTTGGGTTTGTGTGTGTGTTTGTGTGTTTTGCCCAGGGACCCCTTCCAACTTAACGGCCAATATAGAGGCTTGTTGTTGATCTGCCAGCCAATTTCCCGTTTCTCCTGCCTTCCCCCCCATTGATCCCATATTGAGGGGTGTTTGCAACCATGGCGATGTATTCAAATCAAGACAGCAACCACCACTTGAGGGCCTCTTCTCTGGGTGGATGGGGGGCTAGGGGGCGCTGATTGCCATCCCGCCCCCTGATGGATGTTGGAGAGATTGGGAACTCACTTGGCCTCTCGAATTAGCTTCTGAGGAGAGAATACTGTGGAATGAGCAGAGCTCCTATTTGAAGTGCTGATGTTAGTTAAGTATTTGCATTATGGGAAACATGTTCCCCTCTTCTCTGCTATGAACAGATGTGCTCTCTAAAAAATCCATCCCTGGGAACAACAGTCAGCATCTAACTATATAATGGAAGGAATCTCTCTCTGAGTTCAGGGAGGTTATAGAGAAGGACTTTTGGTTGGCCTCAAGGAAGTTCTGGCAAACTGTCCGGCGACTCAGGAAGGGAAAGCAGGGCTTGGCTCAGGCTGTGCTCAGTCGGGGAGGAGAACTGCTGACCCAGACTGAGGATATTGTCGGGCGGTGGAAAGAACACTTTGAGGAACTCCTGAACCCGACCAGCACGTCCTCAGTGGAAGAGGCAGAGTCTGAAGACTCGGGGGAAGCCTCACCCATATCCTTGGCAGAGGTCGCTGAAGTAGTCAAAAAGCTCTTCAGTGGCAAGGCGCCAGGTGTGGATGAGATTTGCCCTGAGCTGATGCTGAAGGCTCTGGACATTGTCGGGCTGTCGTGGCTGACACGCCTAGTCAATGTCGCGTGGAGGTCGGGGACAGTACCTGTGGAATGGCAGACCGGGGTGGTGGTCCCCATTTTCAAAAAAGGGGATCGGAGGGTGTGCTCCAACTATCGGGGTATCACACTGCTCAGCCTCCCTGGGAAAGTTTATTCCAGGGTGCTGGAAAGGAGGCTCCGGCCAATTGTCGAACCTCAGCTTCAGGAGGAACAACAGTGGATCAGGTCTTTACCCTTGCAGGGTTGTTGGGGGGGGGGAAGGGGGGGGGGGCATGGGACTTTGCCCATCCAGTCTACATGTGCTTTGTGGACTTGGAGAAGGCCTATGACCGTGTCCCCTGGGGAATCCTGTGGGGGGTACTATGGGACTATGGGTTACCGGGGCCGTTGGTACGTGCCATTCGGTCCTTGTACAAACAAAATGCAAGCTGCGTCCGTATTCTCGGCACAAAGTCAAGCACGTTCTCAGTGGGTGTTGGACTCCGCCATGTTGTCCCTTGTCACCGATTCTGTTCGTGATCTTCATGGACAGAATCTCAAGGCGCAGCCGAGGTGAGGAGAGTGTCCGGTTTGGGGACCTCAGAATTGCATCTCTGCTCTTTGCAGATGATGTGGTTCTGTTGGCTACATCAGACCATGACCTCCAGCATGCACTGGGGCGGTTTGCAGCCGAGTGTGAAGCGGTCGGGATGAGAGTCAGCACCTCCAATCTGAGGCCAGGTTCTCTGCCGGAAAACGGTGGAGTGCTCCCTCCGGGTTGGGAGTGAGTTGCTGCCTCAAGTGAAGGAGTTCAAGTATCTCGGGGTCTTGTTCACGAGTGAGGGCAAAATGGAGCGGGAGATGGACAGACGGATTGGTGCAGCGTCTGCAGTAATGGCGCTGTACCAGTCCGTTGTGGTGAAGAGAGAGCTGAGCAGGAAGATTTACAGTTCCATCTACGTTCCAACCCTCACCTATGGTCACGAGCTTTGGATAATGAGATTGCGGATACAAGAGGCCGAAATGAGTTTCCTCCGCAGGGTGGCTGGGCTCAGCCTTAGAGATAGGGTGAGGAGCTCAGACATCCGGAGGGAGCTCGGAGTAGAGCCGCTGCTCCTCCGCGTCGAAAGGAGTCAGCTGAGGTGGTTCGGGCATCTAATTAGGGATGCCCCCCGGGCGCCTCCCCTTAGAGGTTTTCCGGGCACGTCCAACTGGGAGGAGACCCCCGGGGCAGACCCAGAACCCGCTGGAGGGATTATATATCTCATCTGGCCTGGGAAAGCCTAGAGATGCCCCAGGAGGAACTAAGAGTGTGGCTGGGGAGAAGGAAGCCTGGGGGGCCCTGCTTAGCCGGCTGCCACCGGATCCCTCT
>PIJE02000235.1:489022-501522 GCA_002895965.2 Coryphaenoides rupestris | reverse complement strand
CCTCCTGAGACGTTCAAACTCTTTCCCACCACTTCTCACCGAGCTAGCCTGGGCGGTCTCTCTCTCTTCTAGAAATAGCACAAGAGCCGGGAGCATCCCCCCCCCACCACCACCACCAGCACCACCACCACCCACCACCACCAGCACCATCACCCACCCTCCTACCCCCCAGCACCATCACCCACCCTCCTACCAGCACCATTTCCAGCACCACCTCCGCACCAGAAAACTCAGGAGGAGTGCGATTGCGTGCTTGCCAACCGATGTAATGTGGCGGGTGGGTGGGTGGGGTGGGGTGTTGGTGCTCACATACCCGAGCGGTGGAGTCACGGAGTACGGGCTTTATTTTTTTCTTCTATTTTTCCAAAAGGCCCGTCTGGCTCGGTCGTCGTCTACCGTACCGTACGAGATAGAGAGAGAGAGCTAGACACACAGAGAGAGAGAGAGAGAGACACACACAGAGAGAGAGAGAGACGAGAACAGGAGAAATAAATTTAATTAGCAATGTTTCATGTGTTATGAAAAGAAGGCACAGAGAGAGTGAAATAGAGAGAGAGAACGAGACACGAAGAGAGAGAGAGAGAGAGAGGGAGAGAGAGAGAGAGAGAGAGAGAGAGAGAGAAATATATATATTGAGCGAGAAATTCAATTTTGGGAGCCGGGGAGTGCGTTTATTAAGCAGCAGCAGCCCAGGTGATGTAATGCTGAGGTACAGCACTAATGAAAGCCTACGATGTATTGGTGGGGATTGTGCGTCTATTGTGTGTGTGACCGAGTGGGAAAGAAAGAAGGAACTGAAAGGAGAAGAAGAAGAAGTTTATTTTGTCAACGCCGGTGATTCATTTCATTAGTGAGTCTGCCTGACCCAGTTGTAGGAATGCTTTGTTTTGCTTTATCCTTTCAGCCTGAGAATTATGCTGCCGTTGACTAATAGTTTCACCACAACGCCTGGATTTTTAAAAAGCTCTTTTTTTTAGTCTTATTTCGTACGTTTTTACCGCTCAAGGACTTTTCACGGGTACCGCTCTGCGCTGTACTCTCCTCTGTGATTCCTCCCGATAATCAGACGCTTTTATGATTATTTTTTTTTCTTCTTTTTTCTTCTTTCACGTTCGTCTTCCCGAATGAATAAATGTTAGAAAAATGTGCCGGATGCGAAGAATGTTGCAGTAAAGTAGCTTCCGCTAAGCTCGCCGCAATAGATAAAGGTTATTACCGGGGAGAATATATTTTTATTGATCCGTTATTCAAAAGTGACCTTGACAGCGGAATTGGTGAAAAACGCTAAAAGGAAAAATAAAACAAGAAAAAAAAATAAAGTTTTGCAGTTATTGTGGCATAGTTATTATTTTTTTTAAACTTCTATACGGCAGCGCGTTTAGTAGCAGTCGGCAATTCTATTTCAGAAACAATTCCATATTCCCATCCCCCCCCATCCCCCCCATCCCACCCCATGCCTCCCCCCCCCCCCCCCCCTGTGCAGAATCTTCCCTCGGAGACAGGAAAACAGGAAGTCCTATACCAGGAATGAATCGATCATCGTAATGTGTGCAGCCCCCCCGTGTGGAGACATACAGCCAGGGGGCAGGTGACACACACACACACACACACACACACACACACACACACACAACACACACACACACACACACACACACACACACACACACACACACACACACACACCTATCACCCACACGCGCAATCATCCATCACCTCTGGCAGCTCATACTGCCAACTCATCATTCTATCCAATCAAGTGGCTCTTTAGCTGATCTCACTGGCCAATCACGTCGCTCCCCTGCCCTTTCTCCCCCCCCCCCTGAACCACTCTGAGCCGGGGCGGCCGGTACATTAGCTGTAATCCCCGGCCCTCGGACAGCCTGAACACCGTGTTCAGGTGACATTATTATATCGAGGATGTGAAAAGTGAAAGAGACATCGGTATGGCCCCGCGTTGAGGTTTTCTCTCGTTCACGATCAAGCCTCGTCATCGTTGTTTTTATGACTTCTGCGACTTTTATTCAAGTTCATCAAATTATCTGACAAAATGCTAACGACGACGTAGCGTGACGTTATATACGCTTCCCAAATGTGTGACAACGTCCGTATAATTATGACGACGTAGCGTGACGTTATATACGCTTCCCAAATGTGTGACAACGTCCGTATAATTATGACTTCTCTTGAAGCCTTCACAAACATTAAAGGTACCTCTTTAGCATATTTAAGCCTGAGAACCTCTCCTCAGGCTTAAATATGCTGTTTATTCCTCCTCCCCTCTCCCCCCTCCTCCCCTCCTCCACTCCCTTCTCCTCTCTTCCTTCTCTCCCCCTCTCCTCTCCTCTCCTCTCTCCCCCGCCTCCTCTCCCTCCCTCTCTCCCCCTCTCCTCTCCTCCTCTCTCTCTCTCCCCCACCCTCTCATCTCCTCTCTATCTCCTCTTCTCTCTCTCCTCTGTCTTTCCTCCTCCTCTCTCTTATTACGCCAGATTGACATCACATCAGGACATGCGATGTCGTGCCACGGTCCCACGCTGATAATATAATTGGCTTCTTGTACGGCAGGACCACGCGTGCGAGACCACACACCCCGGGAGAATGATGACAATATTGAAAGGACTGAGAGGGGAGGAGGTGGTGTGTGTGTGTGTGGGGTGGTGGGTGTGTGTGTGTGTGTGTGTGGGTGTGGGTGAGGGTGTGTGTGTGTGTGTGTGTGTCTCGGGTGAGGTGGGGGATGGGGGGGGGGTGGGCGTGAGGCGTGAGCTGTGTTGACTTGCACATGTGCATATATTTGTGACAACGTTACAGTGTTTAGCAAGCAATTATGTCAACACCACGCACGCACAAAAAGAAGAATAAGATAGAACGGTAAATAGAGAAGGCGAGAAACGAATAAATCGCAGACGGCAGCGTGTTCACCCGCCCCCGGGCGCGCCGACACGCTCGGGGGGGCCGACTTATTCTTGCGTAGACACTTCTAGCGGCAAGCAACCTCTGCAACCCCAACACCCTCACCCCCCCATCACCCTCACCCTCACCCCCACCCCTTGTCCGGCGTTGCACAGGCTACTGCACCCTCAACCCCGCCTCCCCCCCCGCACACACACACACATGCACACACACGCACACACACACCACACGCACACACCCCGCCTCCAGCCTTCAACCAGGGACTGAAAGAATCATTGTTTGAGTGCAGGGCTTTTTTTGATGAATTTACATAGTCAGTTCACAACCGCCACCGCCGCCCTCTGCGACGGTCTTGTGGGCAACGGAGGCAGCGAGGAAAGAGAAGAAAAAATAAACGTGACCTTTTAAAGGCTGCTTGGGCGAGCGCCGCGCCGCGTTCTTTCTGCACACACTGCAGTCGCCCGCCCCCCCCCGGACGTCCCCTGCAGAGTTAGCTTGATTGAGCGTCGCTTAAATTGGATCAAATGTATCTCACGCTGGTTTTTTTTTTAAAACGGGGACCCTGCTCCGTCAGGGCGGGGTGGGCGGGCGGGCGGGCGGGCGAAGCGGGCGAACCGCCGCATTTATCTCTCTTTCGTTCCTTCCTTCTTTCGTTCATTTCTTTTCTTTTTCCTCCGGTAGGTAGACAGACGTGAGCCACCACGCCGGCGAGTGTATTTAAACACGCCTCACGTTAAGCACACGGAGATGATTGACGGCTGTCACACGCCTCTCTCTGCAGACGGGCCCCGGCCGGCAGCCCTGGTGCTGCACTGGGAACGGCGAGGTAAGACGACCTGTGGATGCACACTAGACTAGTGCTGATGATTCAAGATTCGAGATTCCTGAACTTTAAGGGTCACATACACATGCAGGATATGCAGTGAAATGAAAAAGTGCCGATGCCCAGCGGAATGGGCAACGGAACAAATGCTAATATAATAATAGAATAATACAAAACCAGAGAATCAAATACCCACACTATTCAGTCTTTTCACAGCAAATGGAGCATTTCTTCACAAGAAATAAGAGCAGATAAAAGGCATATAAACAAGGAGGCATATCAACAACGACAGGGAAATATACAACATTTAGTGTTGTGCATGGGGGTGTTGGGGGGGGGCCCTCGTGAGGTCAGAGTTCACAGTGCCGATGGGCTGCCGAAAGAAACTCCGTTTTAGTCTCTGAAGATGAAAACGACTTGACAGGATCATTTATAATATAAATGGATCGAATTTTTTTGCGAAGATACAAGCAAATATTTTCGACGGCGGCAGGTCAGGCCAACACTTTCATTGTGCCCCAAATGCCGATGAACAGAATGACCGTCGAACAATTTTCGTAGAGCAGACAGACGGCGTGTCCACCACGATATGAATGAAGAAGACCAGCATGAAGACCACCGTGGCGGTCATGATTGAGACACATGAGACTGTTTCCTGCTGACATGTGTGTGTGTGTGTGTGTGTGTGTGTGTCTACCCTTCAGCGGCGCTCCTATCTCTGCATGCATAGAGAACAAAATAATGAAAGGGATAAATAAATAAACAAATAAATAGATAGACCCTCACTCACTCTCTCTCTCTCTCTCTCTCTCTCTCTCTCTCTCTCTCTCTCTCTCTGCAAATGTGCTCGTCACTATTAGTATCACTCAGCCCACCGCGGCGGAGGCCATTTGAGGGAAAATGAGGCACACATTAGCTCAATATAGAAATGAACTGAAGTCTCCCCCCTTCCCATATACACACACACACACACACACACACACACACGCACACACACACACACACACACACACACACACACACACACACACACACACACACACACACACACACACACACACACACACACACACACACACACACACACACAGAGAGAGAGACGCACACACACACACACACACACGCACACACACACAGAGACAAAGAGCACACACAACACACACACACACACACACACACACACACACAGCACACACACACACACACACACACACACACACACACACAAGCTGCCTGTCCCTTTCTTGTTGTTATCGCTTTTTCTTTCTCTCACTGTGTTCCCTGGAGTGGAGGAGGTGGTGGTGGTGGTGGTGGTGGTGGTGGTGGTTGGAGGGGGGTGGTGGTGTTGGTGGGGGGGTGGGTGGTGTAGTGCTGGCAGTTGCACAGCTGGGGGCTAATGCAGGAGGAAGTGGCTGACGATGAAGCCTGCAGATGGAGATGTGCCACAGGAGATTATTCCCCCCCCATCCCCTTCCTCCCCCCCCCCCTCAGCATCGGCACGGGTCCTGAGATTTTAATTACGCCTGCGCTCATACATATATATGGTTGGAACGCCATCAGATTAAGATTAAGAACTTATATTGTCCGTTTATTCCTTTCTCCTTATCTCTCTCCATCTACGTCTGTGGTGCGGCTTGGTATAGCTGTGTCGCTGTGCTGTGCGTACGGTTGCGCTCGCCTCGGCGGAGAGAGAGCGGGACGACTCGCCGCCGTAATTCATGCGGAGGGGAAAAACAATCTCGGAGACTTGAGATACTGCCAGGCATGCTGGGTAATCCACCTTTATGAAAAAGAAGGAAAAAAAACAAAAGAGCGGGAAAAACAAACAAACAGACAAACAAACAGTTGCCGCGTACGTTGCCGAAAATTGCTTTATAACTCAACTGGAAGACGTTCAAGCTCCGAAATTGCCGCGGATTTGCGCTCCGCTCGCGCCGCCGCTCGTTTATCTGCATCGTCGGCCGCACGGTACGGCGGCGGCCACCAGGGGCCGCTTTAAAGCGACAGGCCTCGGCGCGGCGCGGGGGGAATCGAGGCCTTACCGTTCTTCTCGCTTTTCCTCAACGTTTGATGGAGTTCTTGATTAAACGTAATCTCCAAAGACCATTTTTTTTGGCACTAATTGCTTTTTGAATTGTACGGTATTTTATCATGCCGCCGTTCCGCGCGGTAATAAGGGAAGAGAAAAAAGAGATGATTGCCCGCGTTCCTAGCCTAGCCAGGTTCCTAACTGCACAATTAAGGCGCTCGATGGCTATACTCTTTGTAACACTCTACGCAGATCGCTTCACCTGCACACTAATCATGTTTATTAGCCTAATGCTACTTTATTATCCATATTTATATTACAATGAGTAAAATAAAGTGTATTATAATATCAATAGGTAGGTCGGTCTATAAAAGTGAATAATTAGACTCCGTTAATGACTCCTCCCCCCCCGTGCTCACTGTAACTGTACACTACATTAAAGAAATGATTGTTAATTTGCTGCATTCGGGAAAGGCCGCTGGAAAGTTCCGCCATTCTTCAACTGGTTATTCCCACCGCTGCGTTTTAGCGATTCCCGCGCAAGTAAATACTATACTATTTTTAAACTGGGAATTTGTAACTTCTGCGGAGACCGCCTTTGAGTATAAGCGTTTCCAATTTGTTTCCTCCCAGTTGCTCACTCATCCGCGTCCTCTGATGAAAGCGCCTGCATCTGCTGCTGCTGCTGCTGCTGCCGCTGCTGCTGCGCTGTGGTCTGAAATAACGCGATCCGTTCGCCTCCGCGTGCTCTCGTTGAGCCAGTCAATTACCGATAAGAGTTTGTCCTAATTGTTTTAATAAACCATCAGAATGTAGTCGATACATATCGGGGATGTGCCACGTTCTGGAGCGTGTGGGCTGATTGCTCAACTGCTTTCCGCCTGATTTATTCCAAAGGGCAAGCGTGACAATCATGCGGTAATGGACTGAGGACAAATAATGAGACAAAGAAATCAATAAGTAAGAAACGCTAAAAGATGCCACAGAATTTAGCTCCGTCAATAACCGCACACGCCCAAACACACCCATGCTTACACACACACACACACACGTACATACATGCACACACACACACACACACACACACACACACACACACACACACACACACACACATACACACAAACACACACACACATACACACAAACACAAATATACATGCACAGCACATACGCACATGAACAACATGAATAACACGTGTGTAGAAACACGGTTTGTGTGTGTATGTGTGCACCGTTTGTGTGCACACAGACACACACACACACACACACACACACACACACACACACACACACACACACACACACACACACACACACACACGCTATACATGTAATGGTTGCAATATTATCGTTCAGTTACTTTAATTGTATAACTGTTAACCATGCTTCTCTCTCCTTGCTTCGAGAATATGAGGACGTCCTAATTGAGGAAGAGGGCGTGTGTCTCTGCCCCGTGAACTTACTGATGTCAATGCAACCAATGAACGCGCCATCCGGGGTCGGGCCCTCGGCTGCACCAATGAACGATTGGCCGGCAATACGGCGTCTGATTTAAATAGCGCGCATGTCAGCCGCTTGGCACCGAACTCTTTTACTCCCGAAACCGTGCGAAGTGGGACGCGCACCGTGACCTGTACTGCCTGAGTATCTGTTTTATATCACCAGTGTGTTAACATTATGGTCATGTTTAAGGAGCGAACTCCTTTTGTAGTCTTTGTTTCCATCCGCTTACAGTGTGCCTTCTCAGCGCTTTCTTGCGCACAGTATGGTTGTATCCTATTGTTGAAGGAACAGGGGAGGGTTGCGCTGTAACCATCGTAGGCTACATTATTGTTTGTTTGTTTCTTTCTTTCTTTGAGCATAAACCCCCAGTATCTGTAGATCGATGGCCATGGCCTGGAGTGCGAATAGTGTCGTATAGTTAGTCCAACGACCGGTTAACTCGCGTGTGCTTGATTGCTGTGAATTCCCACCTTGTGTGCGTTGCCTTTGTGTAAGGATCCCCTTGGATAGTGCAGTGCTTTGGAGTGTTCATATTGTGTGCAGTGCTTTTTGAGTGTCTGTCTTTAATCCATTCAACTATTTATGGTAGCGACTTTGTATATTTATTTTATTCCATACCTGGCACATGGTACCATGATTTGCTTGTTTTAAAGAGAACCCTTTTCTAACTTGTGTGGTTTACACTGTGGTTTTACCTATCTTACCATTCATTACATACACACACACACACACATACACACACACACATACACACACGCTATACACAGGCTCAGAGGCTGTAAAGTAAAAAAAACTCATCACTTTGGCGGCTGAGCTGCCAGGCTTGGTGTGTGTGTGTGTGTGTGTGTGTGTGTGTGTGTGTGTGTGTGTGTGTGTGTGTGTGTGTGTGTGTGTGTGTGTGTGTGTTGTTGTGTGTGTGTGGTTGTGTGTGTCTGGTGTCAGTGGAATTCATAAAACAAAGAGAGGCTGCCAGTACGTCTGACTCATGCAATTACACACCACCGCCTAATGGGGGCCACAGCTCTCTCCTCTCTCTCTCCCTCTCTTCTCTCTTCTCTCCTCTCTCCTCTCTCTCTCTCTCCTCTCTCTCCTCTCCCTCTCCCCCTCTCTCTCTCTCTCTCTCCTCTCTCTCTCTCTCTTTCTCTTCTCCTTTCTCTCCTGTCTCCTCTCTCCTCTCTCTGCCTCTCCACAGGAGAAGAAGACGAAGGCAGGAGTCTATGTTTGCCTTCCAAAGCCCCGGCACGCCAGTCAGCCAGCCAGCCAGTCATCATCATGACAGGCATTGGTCAAGCCGCTGGTGACTGGTGACTTTCCGGTGACTGCATGGTGGGGGGTGGGGGGTGGGGGGGGGGCGGCTTTTAGTCACCGTGGCACGACATCGCATGTCCTGATGTGATGTCAATCTGGCGTAATGAAATAAAGGCGCTTTCACACACACACACACACACACACACACACACACACACACACACACACACACACACACACACACACACACACCTACTGTGCCCTTGACGGCTTGAAACGTCTACTTTGCGATTTTCTGTCATTTTGGGGAGAGGTGTAGTTCGGTGTGTGTGTGTGTGTGTGTAGGCGTGAGTTGTGTGTGTGGGCTGTGTGTGTGTGTGTGTGTAGTGTGTGTGTGTGTGTGTGTGTGTGTGTGTGTGTGTGTGTGTGCGTCGTCCTCCTCCGTTGTCGTAGTTGTCGGAGAAGCACGTCAAAACCTTTCCGTCTCGTAAGATATCGCCCCGGACGGCTCTGACTTCCCTCACTGGTAAAGACAGGAGATGTTCTAATTATCCAATATACTGTCCTATGTTTGTAACCTTTCCTGCTTTCCGCTGGCGAAAGATTCCAGGTTTTCTGAAGTTTTCCCCTGCCATGTTTTTCGCTCCACCTTTGCACTAAGCTAGCTAATTTCGGTCATTAGCTCCCGCCGCTGCCTTGCGCTAATGAGCTAAACCAGATGTTTCACGTAGGATACTGGGGAAGGCCTTTTCTTGCAGATATAAGGCGTATTATAAGGTATCTTACTGTAAAAGGGGTCAGCAAGTGAAGCGAGTTCTGAGAAACGTCGGTCGTTTTTGCCGATATTTTACGATGAGGAGCGCTGTATCGACGCCACGTCAACGATCGACAGCGACGATTTTTTTGCTCACTCCGCGGAAAACGTCGAAGGTCTCGAATTTTTTTTACAACGATCAGAAATGTTTGTTGTAAATGTTTAACGTGCGCTCGTAAAAGCGTTCCAAGCGGTGCTTAATAGCGGGGTGAAAAACACGCTCGTTCTAATGAGATCTCCCACAAACAAACAGATGTGTTGAACCAGCGCTCTGTGAAGCTAACATCTGCGGATAATTGGACAGCGTCGCTATTGTGGAGGAGAGAAAAAAGGGCACGAGGCGGGCTTCCTTCGCTCGGCGAGAAGCCATTATCAGTTGTTTGTGTTTATTGCGTTTCCCCCCCAAAACCGAAGTTGTTGTCGGGGAAGTACAAGTGTTTCTGTGTTCTCTCATGCACGGGGTTGGATACTCGGTGTGTTTCGTGGCGTTCCGTTGGTGCACGGATTGGTACGCACAGCGAAAACCGAACAACAGCCAACGTGGATCAGTTGTTGTCGCTCCTTAAAAAGAATACGAGAATGAATGATGTAATCGAAAAAGTCATGTATAGACGTAAATCAATGGCGTACGTACTGTCAAATATTCACGTAAAGGTCCTGTATGCAAGAATAATTCATCCGTTCAGGGACTACATGTAGGATTTTACAGCACAAATCGCTTTAAATTGCCAGTTTGTGAGCAGGTTGTGGTTGAAGTTAAAACATGAGAGCTTCCCCGACTCTCTCTGTTGTAGAACAGCTTTTGGGCTGATTTCTCTTATATTTGAGTCGGGTCGGATTTCGCAGGAAAAAGGATAATTTAAAAATATATATATTTCATAGCTTTTTTAAACATGTACAAGGTTTAATTATAATTAGAACTAATATTAGTTTCTGATTGTTATTGTCTCAACCCACAGAGCTCAACATAGCACCTTTAAGTGATACTCACAGAGTCTGAGGTGTTATCTGTTGCTTGAGTTCCTCATGGTGTGCTTGGGTGTAATGTGCATAATTCCTATACATGTGTTCTGGGTGATTGATGGGGAATGCATGTCATGTGGTTACCTGTGAATATATCTGCATGGCATTCTTATCTATGTTTCTATGCACATACATAGAAAATGAGTTCCCCTACGGGACAATAAATATCTATATTTATGTGACCATCACTCTTTGCTGTCTTACATCCCTGGCAGTAGGACAATTATACTGCTAATATTCTGGAGCGTTTTCAACACTGCGCAGAATCAGTGAACAGGATTTGGATGCAGTGATTAATCATAAGTATTTCCAATGACATTGATCTCATAGGCTTAGCTACAGTCTACGGTTGGACACAACAGGAGCTGTTGG
Organism: Coryphaenoides rupestris; assembly: GCA_002895965.2. Classification (NCBI taxonomy): domain Eukaryota; kingdom Metazoa; phylum Chordata; class Actinopteri; order Gadiformes; family Macrouridae; genus Coryphaenoides; species Coryphaenoides rupestris. The sequence continues at coordinate 490,797 of PIJE02000235.1, read as the reverse complement.
GCGATTTTTAGTACTCGGTTCGTTGAGTTCTACTGATAATACTTCTAAATTCCTGTTGACACGACATCACCAAACGGATATAATTAGGCGCAGTCTTTGTAACCAATTAACTTGGGGTTAAGATTTGGCGTGAGAAAAACAAAGAGGTTAGGCAATTAAAAACAAACGTGTGTCAATAGTGCAACAAACGAAGAAGGAAAAGGAGAAATGATTCTAATTAAAAGTAAGGTGCACTATGCTGTGATCTATATTGTCTTATCTGTTGTAGTTTACTTATTTATTTTCTTGAACTCTATGTGGCAACGTGCAACTCTCCATAAAAGTAAATTATAAAAATATTGCTTTCATTCCGTTCATTCATGGCAAAGCACTTTGTAAACATTGTTTTAAGGGTGTTATTCGAATAAAGTGGATTGTTAATTATTAATTATTAGTGGTGGGACTCGATTAAAAAAATCCAATATATCTAATTAATTAGAGGCTTTGTAATTAATTAATCGTAATTAATCGCATATCAATATTTGACACGAGAAGCAACATTTTCCAATTCAAATGGATTTTGGTATACGAGTGAATAAATGAATAGACATATACATACCTTTAAGCAGCAAAATCCTGTTTATTTTAGCTACACAGACCAACAGTTTAACATAAAGTGGCATCTCTACCATTTCTACCATCTAAAATAGTAACAACAACAAAAAAACGGTCAAACGCGATCTCTTCCGGTTCAAACGCGATCTCTTCCGGTTCAAACGCGATCTCTTCCGGTCCGCCCATATTTGAGCCGCCAATTCGTCCACTGAGAAAGGTTCCGTGGTGTTTGGAGTGCAAAAATAAAGTGCGATTAAAATGCGTTAATTATTTGAACGGGTTATTTTTTCTGTAATTAATTAATCGTAATTAACGCGTTAAATTCCCGGCCCTAATTATTATATTAATATTATAAATGTTCAACACCACATCAGATGATTCAAGCCCTGTCTTTCTCTTTCTGTTTCTTGTCTCTCAGAAGGAATGTGTAAGTGACCATATTCCAAATGAATATTCATTTGGAATATTCCTTCCTGTTTAAGAGCTGTTGAATTCCTCCGTCTCCTCCTCCTCCTCGTCCTCCTCTGAACGGATCAATGTTGATACTGAGCAGACGTGGCAGATCACATCCCACAGAACAAGATCACACATTGATTATGCATTACAAAAAAAACCCCAGCAGCTACTAATCAGAAGCCTCTATGTTCTGGCTAAACATATCTCTTATGCGTGACCGGCATCGCTCGACCGGAAATAACGGAAAAGTCTGGAAGTGTCTGCGTGTGTTCGGAGCGTAATAATTCACGTTGAGGAGCAAAGATTTTGTGATTCACAGAGAGGTCACCGCCGAGGTCAACGCTGGAGATAGACCAGACATAAGTTGAGATTTAGCTCTTGTTCGTTATTGGATAAAGAGATTCCCTCCCTCTCTTTCAAAATGAATCATTTAGAGATAACAACTCTAAGGCAAAAACCCAGTTGCATTGAATTCTAGAAAAGGAATAAAAAGTGTGTTTTTTCCTTTGCTCCTTGACGTGAAACCTTGCGTAACAAAGGAAAGAAAAAGGGGAAAATGAGACTAAATTCTTTTTGAAAACACACGCCTGACTGTGTTGTTGTGTTGTGTGCCGTGTGACGACCCCCCCGCTCTCACAGCGGTTTTGAAATTGATATTGCGACATAGCGTCTCGCTTTTATTAACAGTTTGGAATGTAGTGTGACATCCGCACTGCGCATCTGTT
>PIJE02000235.1:481522-484022 GCA_002895965.2 Coryphaenoides rupestris | reverse complement strand
CTCAGTATCTCTCTCTCTCTGTATCTCTATCTCTGTCTGTATCTGTCTGTCTGTCTCTCTATCTCTCTCTCTTTCTCTCTGTATCTCTCTCTCTCTCTCTCTCTCTGTATCTCTCTCTGTATCTCTATCTCTCTCTCTATCTCTCTCTCTCTCTGTATCTCTCTATCTCTCTCTCTATCTCTCTCTCTCTCTGTATCATTCTGTCTGTCTCTGTTCTCTCAAACTCTCTTTCAATTCAATTTCTCTCTCTGTCTGTCTCTCTCTGTCTCTATCTCTGTCTGTCTCTCTCTGCCTGTCTCTCTCTCTGTCTGTCTCTGTTCTCTCAAACTCTCTTTCAATTCAATTTATCTCTCTCTCTCTGTCTCTCTGTCTCTGTCTCTCTGTCTGTCTCTCTCTCTGTCTGTCTCTCTCTGTTCTCTCAAACTCTCTTTCAATTCAATTTCTCTCTCTCTCTCTGTCTGTCTCTCTCTCTCTCTGTCTCTCTCTCTCTCTGTCTCTCTCTCTCCAGGATGTTGTCAGTGCAGGCTGATCAGGTTGAGTCTCTGGAGATTGCCAGACTCTAATCCACCAGGGCCAGGTGAGCTGCTAAACAGCCCACCAAAACACACACTCTTCACAATATGGCCTTTGAAGAATCAACAGAGAACTTTTTTGCAGAAGCAGGTCTATGGCAAACACCCGGCTGACGTTCCGTTGTACTGGTTTGCCACGGAATGTTCCTACATTGCTCCAAATGTGCGGAAGTAAAACTTTGGAAAGAGAACAAGCGAGTACAAGAACAATTAACTAGATCATGTGCATTTGTTGCGTGCGCATGTTGTGGGTTGCACAAGTACAGCACAGCACAGTAGCAGTGTGGCCTTCTACCAGGTCCCTGTACCATAACCACAAACACACAAGCGGGCATGTGCTAAACTGCCCGTGTCAACATGTGTTTGCTTGTTGTATTTAGCAGCAAAATGTCATTCCATTGTGAATTTGGTGCACCCCTGGTCAGCTCTGACCTGTGCATAATGAAGTTGGCCTGGACTACAATAAATGTATCGTGTACCTGGTATTGTATCCTTGTTGGTTATGGGCATGGTCATGCTCCAGTTAAGAGCAATAATTGTTTAACTTCCAAATATGGTTTCAAATAATGTAGGCAATTGCGTACTCTTGCGTAACTATGTGTAAACTCAAGATTCTCGGCTCGTCCGAATTCACCACACTGAGGCATACTTGTGTGGGTGTAGTGAGCAAGAATAGTAAGCTCTCAAGTCTCGTTTCAGAATTAACATGATACCAGCGTGTGAAGTCAATCACAGGAAAATCAGACTTCGTGAAAAGTGCACGGGAGTGATATTTCTCACGTCCAAAGAATCCTCATTCAGTGTGCAATGTAATGTCACCTAGATGTATGCTGACTAGATCAGTGTATAACAGAGCTCGAGAGGTAGGTATCTTCCTCGTGTATCTCGTAGTGTTCAAATTCGAGCTGAAACCCGAGGTTCACGTACGCTTGGAAAAGTATTGATCACGTTTTCAAAACCGGGGGGAACGGCAGTGTGTTACGGACACTTTTTGATCGTTATCTTTATGAATGCCTATTTGTTGTTTTTAATGCGGCCTATTGGATTATGTTCCAAGGTGTTGTTACGCGTTTCCATGCGTTTAATTTTTAATTCGTACTTCAATGCTAATTACCTAATTGGAGAAGACTGTGTGTGTGTGTGTGTGTGTGTGTGTGTGTGATGCTGGGCTGCCATATCTGGGTCAGACCTTCTAGCGGGGCGGTTCAGGCCCTGTGTGGGGGCTCCACAGGGACACAGACCCTCTTTAACATCGACATGAGTAGAGAGGAGAAAATGGATTTTAGAATCTCCTGGTTTTTTTTTCTTCTTCTTCTTCTGCTGCTTCTGTCCACAGGGGTGGCCCGGGTGGACGGAGAAATCCCTGTTCAGGGGGTCGGAGGGCCGGGGGTACGGGAATCACCGGTGGCACAGCCAGATGGAACACTACACAGTTCACTCACTCACACACACACACACACACACACACACACACACACACACATACACAGTGTGTGTGTGTGTGTGTGTGTTCCACTTTCTTTGCGAGGACTCACTTTATGGCATGAGGACGGAGCACGTTGTTTACAGTGTAAATAGTAAAAGAACAAAAATCGCACGCATTCGCATTTTGTACAAACAAAGGAACCTTGCATCCATTCATAATTTGTCTTGACTCAGGAGGTTGTAATACAGAGAAGGAGAGAGCGAGATAGAGAGAGAGAGAGGGAAAGAGGGAGAGAGAGAGTGTGTGTGTGTGTGTGTGTGTGTGGGCGTGCGCGTGCGTGCAAGCGTTGTGTGTAAGCGCTCCTTGGGTGCGCTGCGGACAACTCCTGAGCATACAATAAGCAGATCAGTCGATAATGAACAAACAGAGAAACAAACTTTTTAATTGTACCCATGGCTGGGAGATATATTTACTGTATTTACTGTGTTTCTCCTCCTCGTTC
>PIJE02000235.1:464022-474022 GCA_002895965.2 Coryphaenoides rupestris | reverse complement strand
TGACTCAAGTGCTGGAAAGGCACACAGCACTCACAAATACACGCGTTCCTCTGTTTACGACTCTATTATAATGGGCGAGATACGCGAATGGAAACAAAATCCCGCTTTATGCAAAAAGAGGGGAAAAACAAAATGGACTTGTCCTGGCCCTGTGGATTTTTTTCCACAGCTGCCATTGAAGTGCGTGCGCGGCCACCAGAACATCGTTACGCCCGCGTTCCCGCCTCGCTTTAGACACAACATTTGTATGTTAATCCCACCACCGCCGCCGCCGCCGCCCCCCCCCCCCAATCGTTTTGTCCCGCTCTAGCATGAAGCACGTTTCTTTTCCGCGGAGAATTACCTGCGCGCCAAATGAAACGGCGTTGGCCGGGGCGAGATAAAGACAGCCGAGAGGGGGGGGGGGGGTTGGCCTGGGGTGGAGAGGAGGAAAAAGACGTGGGGGTAGGGTTTGGTGGGGGAAGGGTTGGGTGGGTGGGGGGGTGGGTGGATGGGTGGGGTTTGGATGTATCCCGCTTGCACGCTGTTTTGCAAATTTGTTGTGTGAAATAGAAAGCCGTTATCTGTGGACAGGCAGGTGAAGGTCCTGCAGGCGGCGGCGGCGGTGGCGGTGGCGGTGGCGGCGGCGGCGGCCCGCGTATGTACAGAATGCTAACGTGTGCCCCGCCGTGTAATTAATAGATAAAAACTGTCGCTTCATTAAATGCATATGCAGTGTCATGCGTCCACAACGCCAGGATGTATTGATCTGGCCTGGCTGCTGCTGCAGCTGCTGCCTCCTCTTCATCTTCCTCCTCTTTTCTTTCTCTCCTCTCTCCCTCTCTCTCTCCTCTCTCTCCTCTTCCTCTCCTCTCTCTCTCTCCTCCTTCTCTCTCTCTCTCCTTCTCTTCCCTCCCTCTCTCTATCTCTCTCTCCCTCTATCTCTCTCCCTCCCTCTCTCTCTCCTTTCTCACTCTCTCTCTCTCTCTCTCTCTCCTCTCTCGCTCACTCTCTCTCACTCCCTCTAGCTAACCAGACTTCTGACAAGAGTACATCCATCATGCCACCTACCGTCACCATATTTATAGAATTTTAATTAGCTCTGAGGCCAAGCCAACATCATTAGCTTTTCTCTCCCCCCCCCCCCCAGCCTCCCAAGCACTGTTTCAGCAAATAGGCCTGCGTGATAATACAGGGTTTTTTCCTCCCACAGATGGAGTAGGTGTCTGTATCAAGGACACACACACACACCACAGAAGGAGAGAGGGGGGGGGAGAGAGAGGGAGAAGGAGAGAAAGAGAAAGATTGGGAGAGGGAGAGGGAGAGAGGGAGGAGGGGGAGAGAGTGAGAGGGGGGGGAGAGAGGGAGAGAAGGAGGGGAGTGTGTGAGAGAGAGGGAGAGGGAGTGAGAGAGGTAGAGAGAGGGAGAGGAGGAGAGAGAGAGAGCGAGAGAGAGAGAGAGAGAGAGAGAGAGGTAGGGAGAGAGGCAGAGGGAGAGGGAGAAACAGAGAGAGAGAGAAAGGTAGAGAGAGGGGGAGAGAAAGGTAGCGAGCGCGAGAGCGAGGGAGAGAGGGAGAGAAAGAAAAACACAAGAGACAAAGAGATGGAGAAAAGAGAGAGACCGGGGGTGGGGGGGTGGGGGGGGAGCGAGACAAAAGGCTGACAATTTGGAATGACGATGAAAAATGGAAGCCGGTGATGGAAAAAAAAGAAAGGCAGGAATAATGTCACCTTGGAATACACTCAAAATGATTAAATGAGAGTCCCCCGCCTTACGCTGGCTCGCCACTCACACACACGGGGCGTACGCAGCGCAATATGTTGCCGTATGCATAGATCATGGTGTGCATCTATCTGTAAGAAGGTACCGCAAAACCATCTATGTTCTCCCTCCTCTCGACGTGCGCCAGTTCAGCCTGTTGAGCGGAGGCCCTGTGTTGTGTTTGTGGGTCAACTGTTTGTTCGATGGTGTTGTGTTGTGATCCTCCGACGGACAAGGACCCCATTGATGCTCTCTGTTAATAAGTGGGTTATGAAGAAATCCTGTCGGGGAAAGGATGATGTGAATTTTGCTATTCACAATTATTATGGGAATTGTGCTACTCAAATTATTATGGGAATTTTGTTACTCAAATTATTATGGGATTTTTGTTACTCAAATTATTATGGGAATTTTGCTCCTCAAATTACGATGGGAATTTTGCCTGACGTCATTGGCAAAAATAAGCCGAAACATATTTGAATATGGGTGAGATGGACTTTGTCTTTCAAATATGGGAGAGGAAGGGAAAGAGAAAGAGAAAGAGTCTGAGAGGAGGAGAGAGGGAGGAGGGGGGAGGGGGGAGAGAGTGAGAGGGTGAGGGAGGGAGAGAGGGAGGGGGGAGGGAGAGTGGGTGAAAGAGACGGGGAGGGAGGTGGAGAGCGAGAGAGTGCTAGAGAGAGGTCGTGGGAGAGGGAGGAAGAGAGAGAGAGAGAGAGAGAGAGAGAGAGAGAGAGCGAGAGACAGGTAGACAGAGAGGGAGAGAGAGAAAGAGAGAGAGAGAGAGAGAGAGAGAGCGAGCACTTAAGAGGCAGTGTGTCTTGGGATGTGCACTATGGGGACTGAGATGGTAACAGAAAGAGACACACACGGATGGGGGAGAGAGAGCGAGAGAGAGAGAGAGAGAGAGAGAGAGAGAGAGAGAGAGAGAGAGAGCGTTAGGGAGATGAAAAATTGAGAAAGGAGAGATTGGTACATATCGAGAGAGACGGAGATGGGCGAGAGAGCTTGGTACACAGAGGGAGAGAGAGAGGTGAGAGATTGGTTCATATCGAGGGAGAGGGCGATGGGAGATGGTAGATGGGAGAGAGAGCTTGGTACACAGAGGGAGAGCGAAAGAGAGAGAGATAGTGGGGCGAGATTGCTTCATGTGGAAAAAGAGAGGGAGATGGTAGAGAGCTAGAGAGAGAGAGAGAGAGAGATAGAGAGTTAGAAAGATGAAAGCGTTTGGTACAAGGTAAAGGGAGAGAGCGAGATAGAGAGACATAGGGCAAAGGTGAAGGAGGGCACAGCCAGACAACATCACAGCGATGGGATATCAATAAACACACAGCGAGGGCCAGAGCAGTTCACACGATAGAGAGAGAGAGAGCGAGAGACCAAGAGAGAGACAGAGAGAGAGCGAGTGAGTGAGAGACCAAGAGACAGACAGAGAGAGAGAGAGAGAGAGAGAGACTGATAGATATGGAGGTTATGAGTGGTGGGGAGAGACATACAAACAAACAAACAAACAAACAAACAAACAAATACGCCGACGGCGAGTCAATCTGACTCCAAACAACGGGGCCACGGAAAAATAAAGGCTTCTCATTGGCTGAGAGCGGGCCGTTATATAATATAGAACCGCGGGAACGGTCAATACTGCATCAACAGACTAGCCAGCTAGCCGCCTGCTTGCTTGCTTGCCTGTTTGTTTGTAGCGTAGCGTCTGTGTTTATTACTCATCGCTGCCTATTTTTATTTATGCCGGGTTCTGTTGTGTTGCGTTTGTTTCTTGTTATTCACCGGATCGGTCTAGCGGCCGACCCGGTGGACCGAACCGACAGGTAAACCGATTTAAACGGACATTCCCCACTTGTGATGTCACGAGAGACGGTAGTCACATGGCGATCGCGGCTCATCACGCTCACACAACCGGCGGCGTGATGACACGTCCCCCTTTAACTCAACAGTGTTCCCATACCGCGGCGGTCCTTTCCATTTCTCGACACACCTTCCAGACGCCGCTCGATACGTCTCAGACAGATATCCGTTTTAATAGGCGGGCGGCGTGGGCGGGTTCGAGTTTCAAGGCAATTCTGTCTGTTTTTATATTTGGTTTTTTTCGGAACAAGGCGGACGGCTCGGCGGAGACGTTCCTCAGCTTCTGCCTCTCGCTGGACAGGCGAGGAAAGGGGAAGTGGGGGGGCGGTGACCCACGGGGGTGAGAGATTGACAAATTCCAGCTTTGTCTAATCGATCGCTCCGAGACAGCAGCAGCGATCGCCGGCCTCATTCTCTGCTCCTCGACGGCGGTGACGGGGGACTGCGAGCGCGCGATGGCCTTTTTATCTCCTTGCTTTACGCTCGACTTTTTACAACACTGGGCTTGTGGGCGGGGCTCCGGGGGGTGGAAGATAGTTTAATAGGATTGGGGGGCGGCAGTAGCTCAGGAGGTATAAGAGCGGTTGTCTGGCAACAGGAAGGTCGCTGGTTCGATCCCCCGGGCTCCTCCCCCTCCTCCTAGCTAAGTGTGGAGGTGTCCCTGAGCAAGACACCACCTAACCCTACCTGCTCCTCCTAGCTAAGTGTGGAGGTGTCCCTGAGCAAGACACCACCTAACCCTACCTGCTCCTCCTAGCTAAGTGTGGAGGTGTCCCTGAGCAAGACACCACCTAACCCTACCTGCTCCTCCTAGCTAAGTGTGGAGGTGTCCCTGAGCAAGACACCACCTAACCCTACCTGCTCCTCCTAGCTAAGTGTGGAGGTGTCCCTGAGCAAGACACCACCTAACCCTACCTGCTCCTCCTAGCTAAGTGTGGAGGTGTCCCTGAGCAAGACACCACCTAACCCTACCTGCTCCTCCTAGCTAAGTGTGGAGGTGTCCCTGAGCAAGACACCACCTAACCCTACCCGCTCCTCCTAGCTAAGTGTGGAGGTGTCCCTGAGCAAGACACCACCTAACCCTACCTGCTCCTCCTAGCTAAGTGTGGAGGTGTCCCTGAGCAAGACACCACCTAACCCTACCTGCTCCTCCTAGCTAAGTGTGGAGGTGTCCCTGAGCAAGACACCACCTAACCCTACCTGCTCCTCCTAGCTAAGTGTGGAGGTGTCCCTGAGCAAGACACCACCTAACCCTACCTGCTCCTGACGTGTTGGTCGTTACCTTGCATGGTTGACACCGCCGTCGGTGTATGAATGGGTGAATGTGAGGCAATACTGGGAAGCACTTTGGATAAAAGCGAGATATAAATACAATCCATTTACCATTGAGTAGTATGGGAGGGGGGGGGTTTAATGGACACATGAATCAAATCTACGATTCTACTTCGGAAAGACGAACAGCTCTTGGTTGCATTGTTTTCGGAGAGAAACCGTATTGCATTCATGACGCCTTTTAGAGAAGACCGCAAGATCATAAGTTCATACGATATCGCGGATGCAATCGAGCGTTAATGGTCTTCCATTAGCACGGATGACTGTCCCCCGGGTGGTGGTCGTGGTGGTGGTGGTGGGGGGGGGGGGGGGGAACGGCTACGCTATAGCACCCGCCGCTGGCACTGCTAGCACCGCCGCCGCCGCCGCCGCCGCCACCGTCTTATCACCCCCCCATCCCGTCATTAATAATGCGCCGCCTACGGTACGTTAGCCACCTCCCTAGCCACCTCCGCCGCGCAGCATGCTACGCTACGCCGTGCCTACGCGCGTGCGAGGCTAGCCCCCTTAAGCTATTAGCCTAGCGTGAGTAAATGAGAAGCAACGCATGATATAATTTGAGTTCTATAGTTCAATATAAATAAATATAAAAGACATGATATGTGTGTGAAAATGTGTTTTGGTTTTCACAAGGGTGGGATTGAGAGGGGGGAGGGGGGAGGGGGGGAGAGGGGGGAGAGGGTGGGGGGTGAAATCTCCGTTTCAAACGAGAAAATGAAAAACGGTTTCTTTTGCAATTCCCCGGTTACTTTTCATCACGAGTTTCAACTGGCTCCCAGCGCTGGAACCACACGGATCAAATGTGTCAGGTCGTGCGTGTGTGTGTGTGTGTGTGTGTGTGTGTGTGTGTGTGTGTGTGTGTGTGTGTGTGTGTGTGTGTGATGTGTGTGTGTGTGTGTGTGTGTGTGTGTGTGTGTGCAGAAAGTGTGTGTATAATCCAGCTAACGCTGAGCTTAATGTAGAAAGCCTCACACCACGTCTATCACCACCACCCACCTCCACCACCACCACCCACCTCCATCAGAGGGCGTGTGCCTGGTCAGTGACCGCGCACGAGACGAGTCTGTCTGTCTGGCTGGCTGATGAAATGGCGGGAAATCATGACAGCCTCGGTGGCTCCGTGCTTGGCGGACTATCACACACACACACACACACACAACACACACACACACACACACACACACACACACACACAGACACACACACAACACACACACACACACACACACACACACACACACAACACACACACACAACACACACACACACACACACACACACACACACACACACACACACACACACACACACACACACACACAACACACACACACACACAGACACACACAGACACACACACACATCACACACACATCACAGACACACACAGACATCACAGACACACACAGACACACACACCACACACACACACACACACACACACACACACACACACACACAGGACACACACCCTCCGACCTCTGACACACACTGCTGTGGAGTTACCAGGGGGACCGGGCCAAGTGAGACAGGAGAGGAAGTTAACAAAAAAGACAGCAGAGAAACAGACTCTCTGGTATTGGTTAGGATATGTTAGAGAGAGAGGGAGGGGGGAGAGGGGAGGGGGGGGAGAGAGACTGTGGTACTTGTTGGGATAGGTGAGAGAGAGTGAGAGAGAGAGAGACAGAGAGAGACAGAGAGAGAGAGAGAGAGAGAGAGGTAAAGAGGGAAGGAGAGAGGAGAGGATGGAAGAGAAGAAGGGAGGTGGACAGAGAGAGAAGGGGGAGACAGAGAGGGAATGGGTGGAAGGTGAGAGATGAGAGAGAGAGAGAGAGAGAGAGAGAGAGAGAGAGAGAGAGAGAGAGAGAGAGAGAGAGAGAGAGAGAGCTCAGACGATTTGTACTTGGAGAGACGGGAATATGAACCACACCAAATTTTGTCCAACTCTGCAGCGCAATTCAGTTTGGAGCGAGAGACAGACGGACAGACAGACAGACAGACAGACAGACAGACAGGCAGACAGACAGACAGACACAGACAGGCAGGCTGACAGACAGGCGGGCCAATGCGACCGCAGAGCTTTACAGAGACAGCGCTGTGGGGTCCTTCTGACTGGCGCCGTTTCTGAAGCCCGTTCAGATCTTCTGTGCCGTTCAAACAATTTGAACTCTGGACGGCTCTGCCCGCTCCGTGGAAAATCGTTTTTTTATTTCATTACGGTGGCGGCGGCGGCGGCGGCGGCGTAGCGCAGGGCAACAGATATCGTTTGCTTTCATGCCGTGACTCACCCCCGCCGCCTCCCCCCATCACACAGTCACCCCCAAATCACCCACAGTTCACACTTTTTAGTTTTAGAGTGTGAGAGAGAAACAGAGTAAGAGAGAGAGAGAGAGACATAGAAACTAGGTCTCTCTCCTCTCTCTCTCTCTCTCTCTCTCTCTCTCTCTCTCTCTCTCTGCATCGCTGTGTTTCTGCGCGGTTCTTTCATTATATGCCGGCGACGTGCCCCCCATGTGAAGCTGTTTTATAGTCGGTCAACCGCGGACCCAACTTTGCTCGCACAACTTGCTGTGTGTTTCTATGTTAACCTCTTCAATTCTGGCAGATCAAGATATTTTTGTTGTTTGTTGTATTTTAATTGATAATTAGTACCAAAAAGATAAACAGCATGAATAAAGGTATAAAAAACGGCATAAAAATCATGAAAACAAACATGAAAAGGAGAGAAAGTGAACACCACTTTCTCTCTGTTTTATCTTTTGGACCAAAGTTTTCTGTTGGACGGCGCCCGACCTTGGACACACACATACAGTACAGTAGTCTGTGGGTCTCAGATCACGTCATAAACAAACAAACAAACAAACGGGGGGCCGCTCGTGAGGCCATGCGACCTCCCAGGCGTTTTTACAGGGACCACTCGCCGGGCCCCTCTCCCCGATAAGCCGGGTCAACGCGATAGAAGCGCCAGCGTTAACAACCCCGAGAGTCAGCGACAACACACCGCTCAGATGGTGATAGCGGGGGAAGGTGATTCATCAACACCCCCCTACCCCCCCCTCCCACCCCCTCCCACCCCCACCCACCCCCCATTTTACTGCATTTTCCCCTCAGAAATTATAGTCACGTTTGGGTGGTTTTGTCGTTTTCTTCTGTTTGTTTGTTTTGTGTTGGGGTGGCTCCAGATAGATATCTTGTGCGTATCGTCTCGTTGTAAAAGACACATTTTCCAAAAAACTCCAAAACGTTCCCCATGTCACAATCGACTATAAGTTAGGAAAAACACAGCCCAACTAAACTGTAATGATCATGTGTTTGTGTGTCTGCCATTTTGGAATCAAAGCAAACAACAGCAAGCAACAGCAGCCAAAAAAACCAAAGACGTTACAAATCTTGCGTATATCGACGTCGTAAGATTTTTCGATTGTGTGTGTGTGTGTGTGTGTGTGTGTGTGTGTGTTATATGTATATAAAGTTCACGGCTGTTAAATGTTTGGGCATAGCTGTGGAGCTGTCACGAGAGACACCAGAATGAATTTGTGGTCCGTTTGACAAAGCCTTTTTACGCTCGTGAGTTATTTATCTATAATTGTATATCATTCAGTCCCGTGGTCCTCAGAACGAGTCGTGTGCGTAAGTGCAAACATTAGCTCATTACGGGCCGCCTCGGCTAACCTCGCTATTTATAAAGTACCCGGCGTGCAGCTCTTTACTGCGATAGCACTGCGCTGTCAACTATTTTTAACACTCACCTCACCTCACACACACACACGGACACACACACACACACACACACACACACACACACACAATCAGAGCATTACTTTTCCGCAAGGATGTGTTACTAATGACTGTCATCTGCCAAGTTGCAAATACGACTGTTGTGTAATGTCCAGTTCTCTTGCCGTGGTGCCGCCTATCTCATTCTATGTTATGTTTGCATTTACTGAAAAGAATACCCACAGAAACTACAACAAGGTGTAACATTTCCAACGACGCCTCGGTGTCATGAGTGTGAATGAACGTCGTCATCACATCACAGGTGCTGAGTGAGAAGCTGATATTTCTACCACACGTCAATTCGGTGGAAAATTCTCTGGAAGAAAAGAAAGGGGGCCGGTCGTTTGGAGGGCTTAAACTCTGCATGTAAAACAGATGATTGTAATAAATGCAGCGGGAGCAGCAGCGGCTTCATACGGGTGTGTGGTGGTGTTCCACGTGACCTCCGACCCCTGACCGCCACCCCAGCATGTTAAAATTCTAAACGGTCTCTCATTAACATAATAATAATAATAATAATAATACATAATAATAAAAATTCACTTCAATGGTCGGCCCGGTTTGCCCCAGTGGACCAACACAGGGTGGAATGCCAACGCTATAAAGATGATATATTGATTCTCCATCGCCGGCACGGCTAAAGTGTAAAGCAACCTTTAATTGTATGATAATTAGAGACAAATACATTGACAAATGTGCAATCTTTTTTCTATGGTTATGAATTGCATTTGCCAAATGTCAAATGTCAAAAGTATATATATGACTTTCACTCGGTCGATGAATATGATTATCGATATAACTATTGATATTCTTATATTGCTGGTCCTATTGCTATATTACCATCATTATTGCTATGATGTTGATATTACTATGGCTATTTATATACACTTATATATATATTACTGTCTGTATATATATGAAAATTACTGCAGACCTAATTATTGTTATTAATATAATTCTGGCTATGATATTAATATTACAATGGCTACTTCTATGAATATTACTATTCCTACTGCTATTCTTGGTCTTCTCGTACCATCGCTACCCATGAGCTGTTCCAGATGACAGCAACAGAGCACAGTGACCAACCCCAGCGTTCAATCCACCAGGACTCGCTGTGTGTCCACCGTGACGTCAAGACTTCACATCTCTGCGGAGCGTTCCCAACTCTCTCTCTCTCTCATCCCGCACGCTGTGATGTGTGGCGGCAGCGGCGATGTGCCGTCGGCCTCGTCAGGAATGAATCGCGCGCACACACACACACACACGCACACACACACACACACACACA
>PIJE02000235.1:391522-454022 GCA_002895965.2 Coryphaenoides rupestris | reverse complement strand
GTGTGCGTGCGAGGCTGATCATGCTGCAGGTCACAACCAGTTAGCTTTTTGTCTTTTCAGAATCATCCACCCGAGACAGCGATACAATTTTTAAAAAAAGCAACCATGCAATCCCTGCCCCACCCCCCCCGCCCCCGCCCCGCCCCCCCCCCCCCCCCCCACCCCCAATGTTCACTTCTTGACGCAAACGTCGGCCAGAGTTTTGAACTTTGGCCCCAGCGTGTTGAGGAAGTCCATGTCCTCCTGCATGGCAAAGTCACTGCAGCAGCCCACCGAGCCGGCCGCGGAGCCCACCCCCTCGAACCCGTACGCGCGCAGGCCGTCCTCCGCGCAGCACTGGTCCTGGTCCGTTCTAAAGTAGGCCAGCTTCTGGAAAAAAACCAAAAACAAACGTTTGAACTCAGAACAACGGGGAGGCAGGAGGATATCGTTTTTTTGGAGATGACTGGCAGATATTACACAGCGACAGATGCGAGACATATTAAAAAAGTACGCAGAAGGCAAGATGCATTGAGTACACTGTCTGTGTCCTTCGGAGCTAAGCCAATGAGATTGTTAGGTGCTTGGGAGACTATTCCGAAAAAGAACAGTTATTAAAATGGCGAAAAAGAACTCCACCCAGGCGCCAGAGTATAAACCTAGTAGCTGTGCTATAAACCAGTGGTTCTCAAATGTAAGTACCCCTTTCGAAAATATATTTTCAGCCAAGAACTCCTTTCACCAGCACATTTTATGGTTTTAGCGAGGGAAAAATTATTTAATTTATTAAGTTGAAAGGAAGTTGTCTGAACAAATCTGGATGACGTGATGTAACAGACAACATGTTGGTGTTTCTCTCTGAGCTGTATCTGTTTCGCAGACTCCTTCATTCTCCCTGCAATCCTTCCCAGTACCCCTAGGTGCACGCACACGCACACCCCCATTTGAGAAACACTGCTATAAACAATGGAGTCAACAAAAGACGCCGTTACCACACTTGTAACTGCACAACCATACTGGAAGTTCAACCTAGCGACAAACCAAACTCCCGACGTGAACTCTTGACACCTTACCTGATGGAGGTATCGGCCGTTGGTCTGCCACGTTTGGTTTAGCGCCGCGTCGTCGTGAAAGTGCTGTCCGCTGTTGGCCGCCATGTTGTTGCCCACATATTGGCTCTCTTCATACTGGCCAAACTGGCCTGTGCCATACTGGTTGTACTGGTCGAACTGGGTCTGGGAGAAGCTGCTCTGTCCCAGGGCCTGCTTCACGCCCGGCGCGCCCCCAACCATGCTCTGGCTGCCGATGGTGCTGAAGCTCTTGTTGCCCACGTAGCCGACGTTCAGCAGGGAGCCCTTGGCCGAGCCCGACATGTGGTCCGTGCTAAACGCGGGGCCCATGATGAGCTTGGAGTCCTGGCGTGGGAATGGTGAAGGAAAGGGGCGTTACTGTCTGAGAATTATTGGGATATTATCGGACATGAATCACAGGTAATTATCACATTGAAAAGCCAACCTGTTTGCAACTCATCCAACGCTTTTTTTTAGGGTTGTTTCTTTGTGCAAACACACACACACACACACACACGCACACATTCATTGGCAGCAATAACTTCCTCACTGACCGTTTTTTGTGTATTTGACAAATAAAGGACTTGAACTCAATCACACACACACATAATACAATATACACACACACACAATAAAATATAGACACACAATACACACACACACACACACACACACTCACCACCACTTCTTCTCCGGGGACCTCAATGTTGGATTTGAGCAAGATGCCACCACTATCTCCGATGTCGTCTCCGAAGTTCTTATTCTCGTGCTTTGTGGCACAGAACAGGGCGAGGAGGATCCCTGCGCCGCGGAGCAGAAGGAGGAGCAAGAAGAAGAAGAAGAAGAAGAAGAAGAAGAAGAAGTTGTTGGCTTTTTTTTCAACTCCACAGTTCAACAGAGGAGCACCTAATTAGCGCGGGGAGCACCAGCTGCAAGTGGCGTGGGCGACTCAATGCACAGATCAAACAACCATCTTGTTAAAAGAAAGAAAAAAAAATAGACACACAGGCTTTCAGATTCTGGTTCCAGGGAGAAATTTCCATGCAAGTTTTGCATCTTGGAAATCTGCGACACTGGCAGGCTGTTCTACGAGTCGGTTATTTTTAACCTGATTGTTTTTTTCATGCCTGTGCCAAATTCTCCTTCTTTCTTCTTCTTCTTCTTCTTCTTCTTGGGAGGACTCGTCAAAGATTTCGTCACATTCTCCTACATCATAGTTGGTCACATAATGTCGGGGAAGAAGTCATAAAATACGCTAATTGTCTGTTATCTACCCTTGTAGAGCTTCATTGCGTTTCTTGAACGCGCTATATAAATGTAAATTATTATTATTATTATTATTATTATTATTATTACTATTTTTATACTTATTATAATTATTATTATACACAAAACGACATTGGTCAGCCCTGTAAAAAAATCTCATTACACACAGAGGTGTGCAACGATTAAAATGTTGGCGAACCACATGCTTACACACAGTATAATATAATATAGCATTCTTACCAAGTGTATTTAGCCAAAATAAATGTGTGTGATGGTTGAATGATGTGGAAATATGATTGACCAAGAAGTACATTTGTCGTGACTCGTGAGAGACAGCAATATATACCTGGCGGTACATAAAGATCAGAATAGAACAGGTTTCAAGCGTTCATAATTGCTAGGCTAGTAGAACAAGTTTCAAGTGCGCATAATTGCTAGTTTGACAACAAGATAGCTGGGATGAGAACATAAGTGGCATTTTGAGTGCTATACCAACATCCAAAAAATAGCATTGTTCAGCAAGATGCCAAACAATGCTAAGTACTACTATTTAGTGCCAAGACAAACAAACAAGTGAGTACGTGCTAGAAACATGAATTACCTTAGTGTTACAATATACCTGCTGCTCTGCATGAATACAAGCTTTTTTAAGACATCGAATCTAATGCATTGTATTAATGGAATGTAAGCATTAAACACTGATGTCCTTTACAGAGTTTGTGCCAATTAGTTTTGAACGTCTTTTACAGGAAAGCATTCCAAGTTAGCGGGATTTGCAACAAACTCTTCTACGTCGGTTTGGTCTTTTCGGGTTGTTATATTGTTGTTGATCTATCCTGACGTCCTCTCCATGGCAACACCACCAATGTTGACCACCGCCACCACCACCACCACCACCACCAACGTTTTTCACAAGGGCTTACCCAGCAGCAGCAGCAGCAGCAGGGGCAGCAGGAGAGCCAGAATCCCCAGAGGCCCCAGGTCTATGGAGGTGCCCTTGGACAAGCAGACCCCATTCTTGCATTGGCAGACCCTCACGGTGACCGTCTGCAGCTTGCCCCCGCCCTGCAGGTCGGTCACCATCAGGGGCACCTTGTAGACCCCCACGTGAAGCTCACTGGCCTGCTGCAACGTCGCCGCCGTGTCTGCGCGTGGAATTCCACAAAGAAAACGATTGACATCACATTCTTCGGCATTCCCGTTCATGAGCGCCTGCTTACTTTCAGGCCAAATTCAAATGGTGAGTCGGAAGTATTTATTTCCCTCCAACTGTCTCTGCAGAACGGACAATCACCAACTGTCATTGCCTCCATACTTTACTCTTATTCTTCTAACTTGGACCAGCTAGCTTCTTGCGGACATCCGTTCTCGCGTGTTTTTGTGACTTTGTCCCCCCCGCCCTGTCGGCAATCACCGGCTGTGTAGTGTGTGTATTCAACACATACACGCGCATTTTACTTTATTTACATCACTCACCATTAAACCTGTTCACCGCCCAGTTGCCGTCGTGGTCGTTCGGGAGGTTAAAGTTGAAGGGCCCGGCGTTGGGGCTCTGGTCGGGATCCAAGGCGTTCACCACCACCGAGGCCAGCTGGCCGTGCCTCTGGCACATGATCATCTCGGCGGTGGGCAGTGCCGGCGTGTGGTCGTTTTCGTCCTCAACGTTCAGGATGACCGTTCCCGTGGCGCTCTTCATGGCTGGGGTGACACAGCGAGTTCCCACGTCAATATAATTTAATCCAACAAAATTTCAACGGGACACACCTGGGATGTTACGAGGGCACAAAACCAGACGGATCAGATTTGTTCAGACACGCCGGAAAATCCTATGTCGACTAATGAGTGTCCTTCATCGAAAAAAAAAAAAGAAAAGAATAAGTGACGAGTTGAGACACCCTGTGTGGGTGGGGCAGGGCTTAGATATGCTAACCAGGACGAAAATCTTCAAAATAAATATGGTGTTTTGGAATGTCATTGAATGCAATTCATTTTAATTGAAGGCCATTATGGACAGATTAGGGTTTGCCAAATAAATTGTTGAGGCTCCCGGCACAACCGTCGGAAGATGGACTGTGAGAAAAGTCACCGAAAACCTGAAGATGCCAACGCAGTGTCATCGATCACGTACGTATTCAAACGCTGATGACTCCTGATGTCTCAAAGGGTGTGACAGTTTCAAGGTGAGTAGTCAATCATGGCCAAAGGAACCGAAAAAAATATATAACATTGCCATTATAATAACATAATTATAATAAAGATTACGCGAAACAACTTGGCTGACTAATGCACGGTTGAGGATTAATGCATGAATTAAGACACCTGGTGATTCATATGCACTCCAGCAATACAGGTCGCATTGTGAACAAGGACACCGTCTGTGACATTACGACATGAATGTAACAAATTAGAGAAACTCGTATATATACATCGTAAACTTTGAAGACAACAAACGCGCGAGACTGCAGCAGCAACAGTGCAGGTCTGTGTGTGTGTGTGTGTGTGTGTGTGTGTGTGTGTGTGCGTGTGTGTGTGTGTGTGTGTGGGCACGCCATGATCCTTCAAAGCCTCTGCGGAGCGACACTGACACCGCGTTGAAAAAGTCCTACAAACTGAAACAGACGAGGGCCTGTTTGTTCGCCACGGTGACACTAAGGGGTGGAACAGTTCACAAAATCGGCCTTTTTGGTTCACATCACGGTTTTGGGGTCACGGTTTTCACTTCGGTTCGGTTTGTTTTTTGTTGTATTTTCTTTCTTGTTTTCTTTAACACTCGAGGAATACCATACATCCGCATGAGATATATAGCCTAATAATAATCCACCGCTTACACTTCTTAAAAAATCACTTATTCTTACGACATGTCATGTAGTCATGTAAAAACTGAAAGAACGAGGCAATTTGTCATTAGGCACGTCATTATGACAGCTTTCGGTTAAAGCTGGTTCTTTCCTAACCGACTCTGTCCTCCTCGCGCTGTCTATTGGCACACTGGGGTGGTGTCTCCGTAGATGAGCCAACATCTTGGACATGTTGCCGCTAGCATAAGCAACACGTGCTACACAGCGCTCGCCAGGGATGGGGATCGTTCATTTTTTATTGATATTGATTCCATTTTCAACACTGCTGAACGAGTCTTTATCGTCACCACGATCGATGCTTTTCTATTATTTGATGGAAAGACAACAACAAATCTGAAGAGAACTGGTTTTGCTTTTATTGCTTGACTGTGTCTAATTTACTGCGTTCAAAATAATATATCAGCACTGCAATTGGGATGGGTCGTGATTTTTGAATTATTATTCGAATAGTTGTTTTATTATTTTTTAAGAAGCGAATAGTTTATGAGAGTAGTGTCCCGCTGGGGGTGTATGGGTCGAGAAGAAGACATACCAAAACAATGTCATAGCTTAGCATAGCATAGCATAGCATACACGGCGCCACGTCTCGGGTACTGCTGCACTCGCTTTGTATGTTTGCAATAAAAAGTCTACGATGGTTTTCCACCAACGTACACACACGTCGAAAGTCTGTTTAACCTGTCCGTTGCACAGCCTATCTGTGTTACGTTCACATTTCTACCGGCTTTTTACTGTTCCAGAGCTATCGGGATACCTCTAAACAACTATTTTAATTGCTATATCGATTCGAGACATTTTGAACGTAAGGCATGGCTGGCTAGTTTAGGGCGGGGTTCTTAGTAATCCGCCTATTGTTCAGAAATATTCACACGAGACACTCTGGACTCACCGGTGATCACGTATTTAGTTTCCCACGCCAGACCGGTGTAATTCTGCGCTTGAATAGCTTTGGAATATCCAATATCTTTCTAAGTAAAACAACGTTCCAACTGTCAACATGATCGCCGAGTTGTGAGACTCAGTTGAAGGTGAATGGGTGTCTCCCTCTCTGTTGCATGGCTCAGGTGCACAGGTGGGGACCCGCTGGTCTCGATAGCAGTATCATAAGCTCAAACCTTATTTATTTTCGGGTTTTGGATGACTGGCGACTGGCGCAAAGCTTTTTTGCGCATGCCCTGAACCAAACGATACACAGCGAACCTTTCCATCCCTAGGCGACATGGTCACTTACTCGCATCCACTGCCTTCACGGTGACGTTGTAGACACCGCCTTTGACCAGAGACGATTCCCTGTCGATGGTGTTGGCCACCTTGAGTTCTCCGGAGTTCATATCCACGTTGACCCACGAGCCAGGATCGGACACCTTGTAGTACCTAAGACAGGCACACACACACACACAGACAGTGTTTTCTTTTTCTTGCTCGTAGAAAGTAGCTAGCACTTAAGCGGTAGCCCAAACAGAAACGTAGATTACTTGATGCCGTCGCCGCTCCCGCTCTCAGGATCCACCGCCGTGTACTTCCCGATGAGCGTACCGTTGGGCGTGTTCTCCCTCACGTTAAAGCTGACGGTGCGGGCCGTGAATTCGGGGCCCTCGTCGACGTTGCCAACAGCGACGCCCACGGGGATGCTGAGCCAGGAGCCTTGGGAGCCGACCAGCTTGGCCTCGTTCTGTGCCTGGATCTTCAGCTTTACGTTCTTGGTCTTCTCGTAGTTTAAAGGCTGCAGGAAGAAACGGGATTATTATTCAAAACTGGCTTCATCTGGTTCATGACTTCCATCCTGAAAACGTTGACGTTTTTATTTGACGGAAAACCAAACAAGAGCTCACCTTGGCTATGGAGAGCAGCCCATCGTTAGTCTTTGGGTCTCTCTGGATCTTGAAGTTCCCATTTTCGTTTCCTTCGGTGATGACAAACTTAGAATTCCAGTTTGGTGTGTTTTTTAAGTCCTTGTCCTCGACCGGAATCCGGAGGATAACTTTTTCCTTTGTGTTCTCCTCAATATTTACGTTGTACTATGAGAAGATTTTAAATGGAAAAACAATGCGTCAATATGTGGCATCCAAGCTATTTTTTCTGATATTTTTTTAACTTCTAATACAGAGGTTTGCAGAAAGAAAAAACAAAGGACCTTAGAAGTTACTACAATCCTCTCCCAAGTAACTTACCGACGTCTTTGTGAACGTTGGAGGGTTGTCGTTGATATCTTGCAGAGTAATGGTCGCTGTGGCCGTGTTAGTCAACCCATCTGACCTACCACCCATGTCTTGGATTTGCACTTTCACTAAATGTTTTTCTCGGGTCTAAAAGAACAGAACAAAGCTTCAAATTTGAGGCATATTGGCATAACATGTTGCTATTGCCTGTTTCATCAGAGACTGTGACTCTAAACTCTAACCACTGTTTCAGTGGTTAGAGTTTAGAGTTGGCGTCCTCTTTAATGACCCTAACAATAACCCCTTTGATAACCAACCCCTCCACCCTTCCATTCCATTCCATTCCAGTGGTTGCCAGTTTGTTGCACAACCTGCATTTTTCATGGTCGAGTGGAGTGAAGCGCATGCGACAGACCCATGTCATGTCAAGTGATGGATCTTTCATGGTAGTATTGAATATTGTAGTAGTATTGATTATTGAATTCATTTTGCAACATGTAGCTATACATTAGCTATAGATTTATGTTACTTTGTGTGGTGGTGTTTCAAGATTTATGTAACATAATCTACGTTATCAGACATTTTTCATTTTTTTCCACACTAACTGGCAACTGTGAAGACTCTTGATTGCTGACGGCACAGAGGTATTTGTCTCCATAAAATGGCATTAATAGCACCTTTAAGTAAACCAATGGTACAATAACATATATCATCAGCCATTGTTTTCACGAGGCCTATCTATCTATATATAAGTTTGTCACTGACACATCTTATCTTCAGGTACCACAGTGATATATTGCTGCCTCTCCTTCAACAAATGTACTCTTTGTAAGTCGCTTTGGATAAAAGCGTCTGCCAAATGCCCTAAATGTAAATGTAAATGTAATAAACCGCTACCTCTCGGTCCAGTTGGTCACTCTTCACGGTGATCAAGCCGGTGTCCGAGTCGATGGCAAACATATCCTGTCCCGTCTGGAGAGTGTAGCTGATCTTGGTGCGGATTGTGTTCTGTTCGTCACGATCGGTGGCATTGATCTGGCCCACCAATGTTCCTGCGGAAATGGTGACGAGAACGGGTTAGTCACTGAAAACGTCCCCTTTGCAGAACTATCTCGCCGTACTGCCAGAATGCTGGGTCGGCCCTGACCTATTTTGCTTCGCTCCGTGACCCAGAGCAACTGAGGGCCCGTGAATTCTGGTTTGTTGTCATTCACGTCGTCCACGACCACCGTGATCAGCAGGGGAACGTCGGTCTCTTCGTGCGTGAATTCATTAAAAACTCTGGCTGTAAACTAAACAAGACAAAAAATAAAAAAGTTAAAACTCAAATGTGCACATAATATTACACACATTAAATCGTATTTGCATCCATAACATTTCAATGGTTCCTGCATTATATATATATATATATGTATACAGTATATCTATGTCTATATCTATACCTATATATACATGTTACTGAATAACGACCACAATGAACATCATCTGAACATATACTCACTTTTATCTGGGGGTACTGCTCCCGGTCGACGGCCCTGTGTATCTTTAGCAGACCTTTCCTGTCCACGGTCAGAAGCCCCACGGGATCCATGTTCACCCCCGGCCCGCTGGCAGTGTAGTACACTGTGAAGTTCTGCGCAGAGTTGGACCCGATCTAGCCAACGAACGGTGAGAGTATATGTCAAATGATGACTATAAGTAGTCATGATAATATTAGAAAAATAACACACTGAGGTTGAAGAGTTTGCCTGTTGACATCAAAAGAAAAAAATGTACAAATATTCAAAATTGTTATTACAATATTTAAATAATATGAACATATTTCAACAATATTTAAATAATATATAGATATGAATATACGAATGGCACAAAACACTTCCTAGGGTGTGTCTGGGTGTGGTACGTAACCTTGCCTCCTTTCATTCAAAAACTGGGTGGAGCACGTCGTTTGTCATGACACAGGTGATACTACACCTGTGTTGGTTGGATTTCAATATAGGCCTGTCTATAGCTAGCAATGATGATGATGATGATTATTATTATTATTATTATTATTATTATTATTACATTGTCAATGATTTTCGGAAAAGGTGGGAGGGCATTTTCTTGGACGTTGAACGGCGGCGGCCTCCAGTCTCTCTTGACTCGCTTCGGGAGGCGCGGGACCCGACGCCGTACCTGTGACAGAAAAAACACGTAAATTCATGACATTTGATCCACATGTCACCTAGGATCACACTGTTAGCAACTGAATTAGATATCTATATATATATATATATATATATATATATTATATATATATATATAATATATATAATTAAACATTTAAAAAACACGCTCACGTACCAGTTGGACTTCCATCTCGCTCTCGTGCCCGCTGGCGTCCCGCGCCCAGACCGCGAACGTCCACCCCGCCGCCGGGACCCTCACGTCGGCCAGCGCGACGATGCCCCGCCGGCCGGCCGAGAAGTGCGGGTCGCTGGACGTAAAAAGCTCCCACGTCTCGGTGTCGCCGTCGCAGTTATGGGCTGGAACTGAGACGGGGGGGTGGGGGGGGGGGGCAACAATATGTAGTGAATAGTTTAGTTTGGTGTCATTAATGTCATGTGTATTATATATATATATATATATATATATAAATTATAGGCCTGTCTGTCATCTCTCTTACCCGGGGAGAGCACTCGTCCGGCGCGGACGTGTGCGGGTACGGGGACCCTGATCGAGGCGGGCAGGATGCAGGCGCTCCCCGCGGACAGCATCTGGCCGGCACGCAGAACAAGGGACATGCGTCAAACTAATACACAACTATAAAACGCATACAACTATAATACAATGCATATATATATATATATATATATATATATATATATATATATCGGCTTATATTAAGTTAACCTCGTTAAAAGTACAGTCGTAATAGCCTGCTACAGCAAATAGGCATATACAGGTGTAAAGTCAAATACATAATAGTTGTATTCTATTGCTATGCGATCTGGCACAAGCATTTCCTTCGGGATTAATAAAGTTCTATCTTATCTTATCAATAAATACATAAATAAATAAATAAATAAAGTAAAGGTTGAAGATTGTGTACAACAAACGATAATAATAACTTACTGTAATGAAAAGCATGGACATGTGTAGATGCCATGTTCCTGCCATTTCCACAAGAGAGTCAATTTAAGAGTCCAATAAGTCCGTAGCGGCAGTTCCTCTTCTCGCCGTCTCGGGTGAGAGTAGTGGAGCAGTGAATTGTTTCAGAGTTGTTAAAAACGACCAGACGCCTCCCTGTGCTACCAGGAGAGGAGAGGTGAGTGTGAGACGTGTGACGTGTTTTGTCTGACACACCCTAACTGCTGCACCTAGACCTGCTGCCTGACTGATATATACACAGTATCCACTGAGCATTGTGTTGCGGTCTGTCTGTCTGGCTGTCTGTCGTTCTGTCTGTCTGTTCACTCTGCTGGTAGGGAAAACCCTACAAGACGAATTATAGACACATTCGTCCAGCAGGGGGCGGTATTGTATAACGTGGCCAACGAGCCATGTTCCTGCAGGAGTGTGTTTCTTTCTTCTTCATTCGTAGGGCTGGCTACCATGTTGGCAACTTGTTTTGTGTTGTAACAGTTTGAGCTTTAGGCTCAGTGGTGTTCATATCCATAATACATATATCCATATAAAATGACATTTGATTGAAATCAAGACCAACGTGGACATTGGTAGGCTAGTATGCAACCCTAGTGGTATGTGTTGTTACTTCACTGTGGTCTAGAGTGGGAAACTACTCCCACTTCCATATTTCTCTCCGAGGCACTGACCTCTGGCTTGCCCCCTTTCACTCCAGCCTCCAGTTCTCTGAAGCGTGGAGGAGTAACTGAAGGGCTCCTCGTCACTAACGCCGCAGGAATGTGTGGTGAAATAAGCCTGATGTTTGTGTGTGTGTGTGTGTGTGTGTGTGTGTGTGTGTGTGTGTGTGTGTGTGTGTGTGTGTGTGTGTGTGTGTGTGTGGTGCTGTGGGTCTTCAGCCCCGCTGCATGGAGAGCCCCCCTCATGCTATCTTTTTAAACCACTGATAGACCCAGAGGACTTTAGTTCGGAGGCAGACGAAGTACGCACAGCATTCAGGGCCACTGATGAAACCACTGGGTCTGTTATAGCATGCAGGCATATGTGCTCAGGAGATTTGCATATATGCAAACGTCAAGAAGAAGAAGAACAACTTTATTAATCCACACTTTATGGTCACAAACACAGCATGCGCGAAGTGGTGACCGCCAAACACACAGCATGCCAGGAGGGTGGCCCGTGGAAATTCAGTCTCTGCATTTGACCCATCCTGTGTTATGCTGCCCCTCCAGGGGCAGCCAGGAGCAGTGGGCAGCCGCGCACGACGGTGCCCGGGGACCATAAGTTCCAGATCTTGTGTCCACGTCTTGGTCAGGGACAGGACCGGAGAAGCGATTCTTCACATGTTTTTAGTTGGGGTTCTTAATGTGGAAGGAGACCCTGCGGAGCACAGGGAGAACATGTAAACTCCACACAGAAAGGCCAGGAGATAACCCACCTGGGCACCCCAGAGTCAGAGCCCAAGGCTCGAATCGATCCCAGGACCTTCTTGCTGTGAGGCAGCACCGTTCATTGGCTAGATCGGGTCCAACTCTACTCATTCATTCATGGTAAATGGATTGCATTTATATAGCGCTTTTATCCAAAGCGCTTTACAGTTGCCTCACATTCACCCATTCATACACCGACGGCGGTGTCAACCATGCAAGGTAACAACCAACACGTCAGGAGCAGGTAGGGTTAGGTGTCTTACTCAGGGACACCTCAACACTTAGCTAGGTGGAGCCTGTGTCCTTGGGCACAAACAGGTGCTTTTCCTTTGTACGACAGCCAACAGGAGCACAGTCACAGAGTGAGTAAACATTTCCTGTTGAATGTGTCATATTTCTTGAGAACATATCATGTACGTCAATCACTGACGCCATAACTCACCTGCAGCTCTCAGCTCTAGCTTCAATACAAACGAGCTTTAATGGCACGGCAAACAGACTATACACTATACTTTGAGCACATAAAAACAATGTGCAATGTGACAAAGTGTGAATTCCCTACCAGTACAGGGAGAAATTAGGTGATGATCGAGAGTGAGTGAAAGGATTTCGCAGGAGCCTCTCTGTGTTTGTGTGTGGGTTGAGGATGTATGACCTCATCGTCTTGAATAATGCTCGAGGTTGGGGAGCCACAGGAAGGGTGTGGTCCTGGCTGCAGAGGTGGGAGAAGTTACATGAGCGCGAAAAATGCTGCTGCTTTCACTTCTGCCTGACTGTGACCTGACACACCCAACTGCCCAGCACAGACATTTGCAAATCCCTGGTTAATGATTAGCTAAAGTTACCTGTGTTCACAATGTGTGTCTCTTATTTACAGTATCAGTGAAACCGCCCATTACTCTGCGTCTGCGGGTTGTAGAAATTTCGGTGGTAATTAGGGGGAACATTTTGTGTTGTTGATGGAAAAAACAGACGCTGGACTAAATATTTATTTTATTTGTGGTTGATTGAACAAGAACCCGTTGGAGGAGTTGACGACCCATTAAGCCTTATCTGTGTCCACTTCCCACACATTTGGCATGTTAGCAGTTAGTAGGGAGGTTCTTGTTGCTGATTACGGCCATGAAGCGTCTGAAAGTAAATATTTAAAGAGCTGGCGTCTCACTCCCACCCTCTGCCCCCCCCCTGTCTTTACACACACATACACACACACACACATACACACACACACACGGCCGGGCTAATTCAAGAATGTCACAGCGTCGGTACAAGTTTAACTGATAAGTGAGAGGGAGAGAGAGGGAGAGAGGGAGAGGGAGAGAGAGGGAGAGAGAGAGAGAGTGAGGAAGAGTTGACAAAACTGTACATTTGTATGGCACACGAATTTCCTTCGGGATGAATAAAGTTCTATTCTACTCTACTCTATTCTAAAAGTGCAGGTGTGTAGCTACACACGCATGTAATTCTGTGGAAGGTGTCGTAATCGCCCGCATGCTTTCCTCATTCCATGTGGGAGGCAAGGCAAGGTTTCTGTTGTGCAAATCCGTCGGTGTGTGAAGCAGCCAGCCAGCCAGCCAGCCAGCAAGCCAGCCAGCCCCCTTTTTTCCCTTTCCCCTCCACCAAGACAATAGGCTTCACAGGGAGCATTGCATTGCCGCAGCTCTATAAAAAGCGGAGCCACGGCGCTATCAGTAGAGGGCAGTGGAACGCCCAGAGCCTCGCCCAGGTCTGCAACGCGTTAGTGGTCGAAGCGTCATCAAGTCGCCGTCAAAGGGTCAAAGTCGAACCCGAGCCCAGGAGAAGAGACATAGCCGACACATAGCTGGACGGATTTTTAAGCCAAGACGGTTGTTGTTGTTGTGGTGGTGGTGGGGGGCGGCAAAAAACAGCTCAACAATGGTCTCTAAATGCAACTTTGTGTTGTGGCTCCCTTTGCTACTTGCGGTAAGTGAAGGCGAATCGTTTGTAATATCCGTTATATGTGTGTGTGACTATAACACCAGCCCAGTGTGTGGAGGCTACTGGGAGCCGTACGCAGGTGTGGTGCGGAGTGTTTGTCTTTGAATCGACTGGACAGTAAATGTTTAAGAAAAAAACTAAATCTCTAGGGTGGATCTACGTGGTTGTTTTGTTTTTGGTTTGGTTTTTTTTGGTTTGTAATCACTTTCACTTCTTTTGACCCCTTTTGACCCGTCAGTGTGAGCACGTAGGCCTACAAAAAGACTGACGCGGTGTCGCGCCCCGATCCTATTAGGACCTCTAAACTTTTGGTAACTTTTAAACAAACACAACAGTCAAACATGCGAATCAAATGTAAGACATTCAGTATCAACACACATATTTGTTGTTTTGTTGTAAACTACAATTTCTATATCGTCTATATAGTCTCACAAATCAGACGATGAGATGATCATCTATGATATAGTCTAAAATCCCAATTGTAGGATTGTCGAATTTCCGTGATTAGTAGGCTACTCGGCCTTTACGCAGACGGTCGTGGTTGTGTGTAGTCTACAGTTAGAAACATATTTGCACATATTTTAGTTTATTATAATTATATTTTCCATATTCAGGTAGGCTACGGAATCGCAAGAGGCTGTTTATTTGAAGAAAGTTAACACAAGACACAAAATACTTTTTACTTTGTTTCAATTAATGTTTTTAAGTTATCATACTGTTCATAAAGTGACACTTTTAATCCTCATATTTGGTCAGATTGTTACAATCCTTAGACATTTCCAGTTATTTTATTTTGTTATGTATTTTTATCCATGTTTTACTCCTTACATTGTATTTGATTTGTCGTTTACTGCCATGTCGTCTGCGTGTAATCAGTTGTTAACTTGTTTTAGCACATGTTTAGAAAGGTTGGGCCTAAGTAAACATGATTTATACTTATATTATATATCATAATAATATTATTATGTACAGTGTATATATACTATTATATACTGTAATTATATAAATATAATTGTAGGCCTGTCTGTATGTATGTATGTACAGTGGATACAGCATTGTATCGCAATATTTTCTTCCGCAATACAATATCGATACTTGTCACATGCACAGTCTATGTATGTATGTGAGGTAGGCCTATTTAGTGTAAGTGTTCAGTCTAATAGGGTTAATTAATATGTTGACTGTTCACATTGCTCATCAACGCAGTGCTTAAGTGTGGTGGGAGTGCAGGTCTAGGACCAGCTGCTCGTCATCACAAGGGGGGCTGCCTGTGACAGAGTAAATTAAACTGATACTAGATCAGCTCTCTTACTCTTAGAAGCTTGATTGCCACAATCTAAACTCACTACAACTGGTTCAACTTGATTCGCTTTTTGCTTTGTTCCTATTTTAAGGTGGAATTTTGCTCACTTGTAGGGGTTTGACTCGCAATACTAAAGTATCGTGAGACCTCTAGTAGTTGATATATATTTGTTCGGCCCGACGCGAAGTGGCCACCAAGCATAGCAAGATGAAAGTAGGCTAATAGACACAGTACAATTTAAATTGTTTTTATTGACATGTTCATAAAGCATTGTTCAAAGAAATAGGCCCTCCTGGCTGCCTGCACAGCGTTGCTATGCAACATCCTCGCGGTCACAGACACATTTTATTTATGAACATAATTTGGCTATTTATCTATATTAATTTGTATCTTGCCATTTATTGTGCAATCGCTGAAAAACTGTCCAGGTGGTTGTTAGGTGGATGTGTGTTGCTAGGCGTGGCGAGGATGTTGCTCCACTTTCTCCAGTCACTGAGTGTCGGTCGCCAATAGCTCTGGAGAGACGCTTCGCACTTGTTTTCCCCCGCACTGGCGGAGTGATACCAATTGTGAATAGGAATTAGATCCATAGCCGTGGTATATGGTTATTATATCATGGCTATGAACCAATCAGATTGCTTGATTTCAGGTACCTGTTTATAAATATGTATATATATATAATATATAATATATAATATATATAATGTATCTCTTGTGTACATGTGCAGTTTGTTCTGGCGGTGGCAGCAGACAATGAGGAGGTACTGAAGAGACGGAAGCGCGAGTGGATTATCGTCCCTAAGAAGCTAAAGGAGAACTTTGACTACACGCACCTGGAGTACATTGCAAAAGTATGTTTTTCTCTGTGTGTTTTTGAGATCTAAAGACGACACGAATAACACACTCAGGTTTCCTCCATGTATCTCTGTCAACTTTCAACTCAATTTGTATTTTTGCCTGTCTCAGGGCAAGGCTTAAATCTCTTCTTTGTATGTCAGTTTTATTTTACCTGTACTTGACTATTTGCTTCCATTTGACCAAGCCTTGGCAGATTTGAGGTGAGTAAACCTCACTGGTGTCATGTGTCATGTGTTCTTGCCACAGCTCGCCAGCGCCCATAACCCTACCTGGCTGTCATAACAATGCTTTCATGTTTTTGTGTGTTTTTATAGATCCGTTCTGATCGGGAATATAACTCGACGGTGACCTATTCACTATTGGGGAAAGGAGCCGACCAGCATCCTGTCGGGAGGTTTACAGTAAACCCTGCAAACGGCCTGGTAAAAGTCCGTAGCATTCTGGACCGCGAGGAGTTTGCAAACTACAGTGTAAGTTGTCTTGAAAACTGTCCAGACTGTTCTAAAAATTGATGATGACGACGATGACTATGAAGAAAAAAAAAAAACCCAAAATCAAAACCGTTGTGATGTCCCTGCCTTAGTTGCTAGGCGTCGCGAAATATCACGATGGGCGGCGTGCGGAGAAGGACATTGCGCTGGGCATCTTCGTACTGGATGAGAACGACTGCCCCCCTGTCTTTCAAATCAATCAGATCGGCTCTGTCAATGAATCGAGTGCTGCAGGTAATGGTTTCCCCCCCCCCCCCCATCTTTCCCTATAGCCGCCTATGTGTAGCATATATAGAGCACATTACTATACACCAGTTAGTTAGTTGGTTAGTTTATGATGGTTATTGTCTCAACCCACGGAGCTCGCGATCCAGTGCTCTGAATGCGCTGTGCGCCAACAGGCTGCAGTTCACTTACCGGCCAAAGGGGCCAGTAATGACAAGGAATTCTTCCATATAGTACCTTTTTTAAGTGTTATGTTTGAAATAATATCTCTCCTTAGGCACCTTTGTCATGAGCATGGTTGCGACGGATGCCGATGATGCGGGCCCCCACAGCCAGATCTACTACAGCCTGGAGGGCTCCAGTAGCTCAATGTTCACCATAAACTCCATCACCGGCGACGTCATGGTCCGGCAGAACTCTCTGGACCGAGAGGTGAGGGGTTTCTTCACTGACAGGTTGCTATTGTTATTAGTATTATTATGATTTAAGACAATAATAATAATTGGCAGTCGTTGGAGTTGTAGTTGTAGACTCGTAAAAACTGTTGAATGTCTTGGTTGTAACTTGGTTTGAAAAGATTTTAAATCTTATCACAAAGCCACGATGCAAAGTTGACATACACATATTAATATTCTATTCATGAAAGATGAATGGTAAGATATGTTATATGTAAATCTTACAGCAATTAAAATGACTATGGAAGAACATTGAAGGTCAAAACATGTATTTATTTACCTGTAGCAGTGATGTCTATTTCTTTTTGAGAATCAACCAAATGTGTAAATGATGATTCCTGTCAAATTTCCCAGACTAAAGACACGTATACGTTGACGATAAAAGGGGCGGACATGAACGGACAGATGGGAGGAAACGTAGGAAAAGTGGAAGCAGTGGTTCATATTTTGGACATCAACGACAACGTCCCGACACTGGAAAAAGAATCGGTAGGAGCAACACAATATAATGTGAACGTCAAGAAGATAATGTTGGGTCTTTCTTTGACAGTTGCAATTCAGTTTGCATTTGTGTTTCGCCTTCGCAGTACGAGGGACACGTGACGGAGAACACTGTGAACGTGGAAGTGTTGAGGGTGAAAGCCGTGGACCTGGATGTGATGTACACCAACAACTGGCTCGCCGTGTTCGCCTTCGAGTCGGGGAACGAGGCCGGTTATTTCACCATCACCACCGACTCCAAGACCAACGAGGGCGTGATCATGATTCGGAAGGTATGCACTGCTTCACCGCATGTTTCACGATTCAGATTGTCACTGTCATTTAAAGCCGGTTTCTCATTCTGGTTGTTTTGTGTCTCTTGTGAAGCAGTTTGCAACGCGGTTTTGCACAACATACAAAAGACGCTCTATAAATGTTCATTTGATTGACACTTACAGTCCCTGGACTACGAGGAACTCAAAGTGGTCAACCTGATGCTCAGTGTCTCCAACAAAGCGGAGTACAACTTTGGCGCTGCCAGCAGCCACGTGGGCATGACCCAGAAGAAGTACCATATCAAGATTAACGTGAAGAACCAGAAGGAAGACCCCCACTTCCATCCCAGAATCAAGGTGGTGACCATCTCAGAGGACTCCACCACCATCAACATCAAGAAGGTCATCACCAACTACGCCGCCAAAGACAGCGACACAATGGAAATCGCAACCAATGTTTGGTGAGGCCCAGCAGTCCTGTTATCCAATTCTTTTGTGTTGATCATTTGAGTCAAATTAAATTAATGGTAAAAGTATGGAGGACTCTTTTTGTTATAGTAAATATAAATGTTCTTAGGTTAGGCGGCAGTAGCTCAGGAGGTAAAGCGGTCTGGCAACCACAAGGTTGCTGGTCAACCGTGCAAGGTAACAACCAACATGCTCCTGACATGTTGGTTGTTACCTTGCACGGTTGACACCGCGTATCACCGCACCAGTGTATGAATGGGTGAATGTCAGGCAACTGTAAAGCACTTTGGATAAAAGCACTATGTAAATGCAATCCATTTACCATTCACCATTTTTGCACTCAGGTACGCCAAAATCGAAGATGTCGACAACTGGTTGACTATCGATGAACGCACAGCCGACATTAAGTTGAATAAATTCCCTGATCGAGAGTCGAAATTCTTGATCAATGGAACATACTTTGCTAAAATCATTTGCATCACAAAAGGTAAGTGTAGTATGTGGCATTGATTGCGATCGTTCTGACTGTGAACCAGGGGAATTTGTTACTATTTATGTATTACTATTGACACGATAGAGCCACTGGAATAGTATTATGCATTATCCAATCTTTTTCTTTCCAGAGTCATCCGCCAAAACCGCCACGGGAACCATAGCCATTCAAGTGGAGGACTTCAATGACCACTGTCCACAACTAACCAGTACCACCCAGATCATGTGTCACGATGACAACATGGTCTACGTCACTGCTGTAGACCAAGACGCGTTCCCAAATTCAGAACCGTTTGATTTCAGGGTGATTTCTGAAAACAAGCAAAAGTGGAGCATAGAGCATCTTAACCGTGAGTTGTCGATGTGAATTGATTGATGTGTTTTCGTTTTAAAGTTGTTGTTTTCAATGTAGATCGTGCTCTTCAACATATTTCCAGTCCTTGTTCTTAAGAACTCTTGGTGCAATGATCAACGAGGCAGTCTTTGGAAAGTAAACAAAAAAACAAAAGGCTCCGTTCTCTTCCTTTTGGAACGTGTTGTTTTGTACAGAGACAACTGTCATTCTGCGCGACCAGGCCGACCTGTGGCCAGGCAACTATAAGGTGAAGATGGAGATCATGGACCAGCAGGGCAAGTCTTGCGCCGAGATCCAGGTGCTGGAAGTGCTAGTGTGCACCTGCCAGAAAGAGACCAAGGTCTGCGCACTCCGCGGAACAAGCACCGCCAGATTCGGTGCTTCGGGCGTCCTCCTATTTCTACTGGGACTACTGCTGCTGCTCTGTGAGTCCATTGGCTGTTGTGACTGTCACTCAAAACCAGTGTTGTAATGTAACGAAGTACAAATACTTTGTTACTGTACTTAAGTAGAATTTTCACGTATCTGTACTTTACTTCGTTATTTATATTTCTGGCAACTTTCACTTTTACTCCACAACATTTCCGAAATAAAATGTATACTTTTACTCCGATACATTTCTCCTAAGCATCTTCGTTACTCGTTACTACAAAATAAAATCATTAGAAATGTGTTAAGACCGCAGGTTTGGTGAATCACGCGCGAAACCAACCAGACGCGCAAAGCGCACGCGTACTGCTGCGGGCGCCCGCGCTTTACTTCCGTTCCCATGGTAACGCATGGCGCGGTTCACACGCAGATTTTTTTTCTGCTCAGGGTGGAATTTTCCGTGCGTCCCTGTGCGCAATCTCATAGAAATACATTGTATATGCACATCATATTAAGTTAAATCAAGTCATACTGTACATTTCGCATACAACCAAAACAAGATTCTAATAATAATAATTATTATTATTATGATTAATATTCTATATAGTTTAGATATTTGTTTTAATCACACTAAAGTGTGATCATAGCATCAATATCAATCAATTCCCGCGTCTGGTAACATGGGAGCGGAAGTAAGCGCAGCAGTACGCGTCTGGTGGGTTCAGTCCGCGCGCACGAAAGCGTCCGTCCGCGTCTGGTCTGTTTCGTGCGTAAGAAGTCCCGCATGTCCAGGATGTCAGTAGAATCAACGACTGATGCCACTTTTTTACTTTTACTTCCAATACTTAAGTACATTTAATTTCAGAAAATTACTTTTGATACTTAAGTACAGTAAATATCAGATACTTTAAGACTTTTACTCAAGTACATTTCTAAAAGGTGACTAACTTCTACCAAAGTCATTTTCTGGTAAGATACTTGTACTTTTACTCAAGTATCGCTTTCAAGTACTTTATACAAGACTGCACAAAACCCTACTTTAGAATAGACTAGACTAACCAGTCGTGGTACGCACGGAATGAGGTCAAGTTTCAACCACACATAGTGTGTATGGTACAGTGAATAGGGCACTGTCTTAGATTAACTGATCAAATACAAGTTTGTATGCGGGTTAACAGGCAATGTGTTCTTGGTCTAGACTCGTATTGGGAATGTTGTCAACATTTGCTTACTTACAACCAGACATGTCTCAATATGTTTACTCTATTGTTTTGGTATGTGTTCTTTCAGTGGTGCCGTTGATGCTGCTGCTTTGTTTGTGTGGAGGTGCCGGTGCTGTGGGAAATTTCAAGCATATTCCCTTCGATACGAAAGAACAGTTGATTGCATACCATACCGAAGCACAGGGAGAAGACAAGGTACTGGAAGTCAATCCAAATCAGAAATGTACATCCGTGTCATGTCGTTCCTCCAATAAACCATTTTCACTGAGGCGCCGTCATCGTAGGACGGACGCGGGGTGCAGAGAAGTCTTCTAATTCCCGTGGCCTTGTGCATGAATGGAGCAGACCCATAATAAATAAATAGTGTTCGGAGCGACACCTGTGGTTTGTCCCACCTGTGTTTGTTCTACGATGACACCGCTGTGAAAAGGGTCCATCGTGTTACCGTTCTGACTGGAAATGTTATGTTATTTCCATCATAGGCAGTGCCTCTCTTGATCATCCCGAGAAAAGTGGACCACGCGCAGTCGGTCAAGGACGGGATGGACGTGGGAGATGGCAATTATGCCGGCGGCAAGGGCGGAGCGGCTGTCGGCGGCGTCACCATTTCTGAGAGTGTGTGTCAATACGGGTACCACGAGCATGGCCAGGGGGGAGGCCTGGAATACAACGGGCACCACCAGCATGGCCAGGGGGGAGGCCTGGAATACAACGTGCACCACCAGCATGGCCAGGGGGGAGGCCTGGAATACAACGT
Source organism: Coryphaenoides rupestris (assembly GCA_002895965.2). Taxonomy (NCBI): domain Eukaryota; kingdom Metazoa; phylum Chordata; class Actinopteri; order Gadiformes; family Macrouridae; genus Coryphaenoides; species Coryphaenoides rupestris. The sequence goes on along the minus strand of PIJE02000235.1, from coordinate 432,424 downwards.
GCACCACCAGCATGGCCAGGGGGGAGGCCGGGAGGTGGACTACGGGGCAGGAGGCGGAGGAACCATGATGGGCCAACAGCACCACCACCACTTATCACAGCTGAACTCCAGCTACAGAATGGGGATATACGACGGCATGGCTCTGTCTGACGGGTACCTGCACGAGTACTACTCCCATGTGAGTCAAATGCACTAGCATGAGCTTTCCGACACCAGTCCATCGAGAGGTGGGAAGCATTTTAAAGACCGCAAACGTGTTACACTTTGCAGATGACGTTCCATAAAACCCATAAAACAAATGAATCAGCTGGTAGCAGATGAGATCACATCTGTGTGAATGAGGAGGTTAAATTATTTCACTTTATATTTGTTTTGTCCAATCATGTTGCTGGCGGCGGGCACGTTGTCTGATTGGCCAACACTAGCAAACTGTAAAAAAGTGTCAATGTTTCAAATCAACACCAGGTAGACACCATAGAAACACTCTTCACTAGAACATCTACATAACGAAACAGGCTATAAGCCACCCCTTTCAGTTTTTGATTTGCTGCTATAACATCCCAGATACAGTAACTTCATTGATATGCCTTTAGAGCTGACTCTCTGACACCTGTACCTTATGTGTATTTGCAGAAAGCCAACCGTGCCGCGCAGCAGTCCCTGCAGCAGGATGTTCTGCAGACGTTCGCCTACGAGGGCCAGGAGTCCCCCACAGGCTCCGTGGGATGCTGCAGCCTGCTGGACAACGACAACGACCTTGAGTTCCTCAACGACCTTGGACCCAAGTTCAAAACCTTGGCCGAGATCTGCCGCGGCTCAACCTTGGCGTCTGTGGACGTGGGGCTGTCCGTACCTACGCCGGCGCGTCTCAGGCCGGTGTCACCCGTCAGGCCGTCCACCTCCACCCACACCCACACTCACACGGAAAGCGTGAGAGAGAGGGACCATGTCAACGTCAACACCCTCAACACCCACAACACCCTCAGCACCCACAACACCTCGAGCGTGGTTGCCGGAACCTCCGCCGTGGTGCAGGGGAGCCTGGTCGAGGGGGGAGCAGCCACCATCCCAAGGATGCAGATCCAAGAGAACATCGTGATTCCCAGTCAGACGATGCTCATCCAGCAGCCCACTATGTACTACACTACCACCCCCATGTACGTGGTGGATCCCAGTCCTCAAATGGTCCTGGTGACGTCAGGCACCCAGCAGTCGGTGGGTCAGATGGGCCCGGTGGGTTTGGGTCAAGGGCTGCTGCAGACGGGAGGCCTCCATGGTTCCCAGCAGGGCGTGGTCCTCATGGAGCGGCAGGTGGGAGGGGGCGGCCAGCTGGGCTACGTCACCACCAACAGGGTGGGTCAGCCCATCCCCCAGGGATCAGAGCGGATGGTCGTCGAGACAACAGAGCAAATCAACGTGACCCAAGGGGTTTCTCATGGCGGCTTGGCCGGTGGGTCTAGATTTGGGCAGCAGGTGATGCTTTTGGATAATGGCTCAGCGTCTGCAGGTGCCGGAGGAAATAGAGGTTTAGTGCAGACAGTTCTGCTGGAGGGTCAGGGTCTGGCGGAGGGTGGTTTGGAGGTCAGAGGTCAAGGTTTACAGAGTTTCTCGGTGAGGTCCCAGCAGGGTTCCTCTGCGGGGTCATACAAGGACTTGGCCGTAACTGCCACGCCCATAGCCGCAGGGAGACAAGAAGTTGTTATGCAACATAAAAAGATCTCCGTCACGGAGAGGAATGTCGAAACCAGTTCCAGAGCTTAGATGAACAGGTTTGCTTGCGTCACCTTTGGTATTTGGGTTTTGTTCCTTAAAAAAAAGATTTTGTGATATCACGTTCTGTAACCATCAATCATCCAATTATTTAATTACCACCTAAAGATTTGATCTGTACAACAAGCAATTCATTTGATTAACCTGTCAACTGCACATGAAAACACAAGTAAACTTAAGTATAACTTAAGTATTAAGTACTTATGTACTAAATACATGTGAAAACTGAAATCTTCAGACAGACAATCAATAGACAAAAAGCAGATTGAAGTCAATTTGTCAAAACATGAAATGATGAAAATTGAATCATACAATATTTTAATGCTACAATAAGTGTTTAAATGTGCTCTAAAACACATTCTTTTGTGTGCAGCCACTAATTAGAAGACCACAGTTCAGACCTCGGTTCACATGTCAAAGTTAAACTCTTATTCATATTCTGACAATATGACTTTGTTAGTCTAATAAGGGTTTTAGACATGTGGAATGATTGCTGCTGGTGCAGTCTTAAACATTTCTGTTTTTAAGATGTTTAAATGTGTTTGTGTTGGGCTCAACTGGTTGCTGGCTGTTAATCATACTGTTGATCTCTAGACTTCCGGGTGATCAGAGCAATGGCGACATTCTTGTCGTACTAAAACGTTTTTATCTACAAGAAACTGGTTGTTTGTACTGAATTTGCACAAAATGGTTTTTTTTATCAATGTATCTGGTTTCATAATTTACTGGCAATTAAAAAAATGGGGAATAGTTTTGTAATGCTTTGTTTTTCAATAATTCTAAAGAGATATTATATTGTGAAAGCACTGTTGATTTTAGTTCAGTTTCAATGACTGCTGTATTAGTTTGCTATTGGTAAACATGTTGATGCAATTGTAATTATAACACTCTAGGGCTAAGCCCTATGTATTGTTTGTGGAAGAATGCGGTTTGTATGACATACGTGCTTGTTTAACTTCTGTCTTCGCACCTCTTTTAATAATAAAATGCCATGGTTGCATAATCAATGTTTCATCGCTTGTTCATGATTCCCAAAACAGGTTTTTTGGAGTGTTGATGTAATGTAGGTTACAGCAATGTTAAACCAGGAGCACGTCACAGAACACGCTGAACCGCTGATCTCAGATGCCAGGAAGCATCTCTGGTCAGTACCATGATCCCTGATAGCATCTCGGTTCAAAGGCCAGAGGTCAGAGGGCACTAGGAGGTAAAATGCAACTCGCCTTTGAGCTCTCTACTCGAGTTCTACTCTCTGTTTAAGGCGCTTTGGTGTTGAAATGAATTGTCATGTTAATGACCGTACGAGTACAAAGTACGAGTTCTAGGAATGTCAGAGACTTTTCCCATAATGGGCAAGCCACACTCAGAATTCCACCAGTGATAAGACGGCTGTTTTTGTCTGGACAAGTGTTGTAAAGGGTGTGGACCGCCAACACTTGTGTGGGAAGTATTGGATGGACGCTTATCACAATACTCAAGTACCAATATGAGAATCAGTCATGCATAGGCCCACTTTACTTAAGGTAGCTTGCCAGTTTGCCTGTCAACACAATACAGTTAAAGCTACAATATGTACGATTTGCCATTTCAAAAGCGAGCCATAGTCTAAACCTTTCAAATAAACACCTTTGCTCCTCAGCTCCCCCATCTCCCTCTTCTTTATTTTTGATGGGCTACGAGGTTGAAAGTCACGTTTATTAATGTGATGACATCCACAGGGGATTTCTCTTGATTCTAGAACAGGATTTCTCTGCATGAATCGGGCAATGAACCGAGGTCACTGTGGTCTTCTAATTAGTGGCTACACACAAAGAATGTGTTTTAGAGCACATTTAAACACATATTGTAGCATTAAAATATTGTATGATTCAATTTTCATCATTTCATCATCAAGGGTTTCATCATTTCATTGCTGGTTACAAAAAATGTGTTGCATTAGATTGTGGGCTCCAAATGCCGTATTTCCTGTGAAATGATTTATTTGTTAATATATTAGATGTATTATTTGTCCCAGTTAACAATAAGTCGTAGGGTCCTGTTGTAGACTATATTTTGTAATAATATTGTATATGTACATGAAGAAGTATACGCGATATATTTTGTTATGCATCGCATGTTTCGTAAAGTATCCCTAAACCTTATGTTAATGGTTTAAAAGAAACACAATACATTGATAGGACAGAATATTTTATTTATGTTTTGTGTTATTTGCATCACTGAATGCATTCTGAGGTAAATGTTACAAAACATATTGAGGGCAACACCGTTTCTCTTGATTGGCACTGGCTAAGCATGACTTGGAAAACCAATGACTATAATACTCACATAATTGTCATGCTCCCGACAGCGTTTGATTGGCGTTGGTTGACCGTGACCCACGTCCATACACAGTATTACACAGGCATCTAAACCTGCAGCGTTCAGAACAACACAATCTAGCACAGTTCTCCCTCGGTCGTAAGCCCGCCCCCACTTCTCGCTCTCCTCTCTTGACAACAATGATGGGTATTTTTAAAGTGATTGGTTCACAGAGCTAGCACGAGGATTGGCAAGGAGAGGGAAGGAGTGTGGGGTGTGGGGGTGTGTGTGTGGGGGGGGGGGGGTACTTCGTATGTCGCACGCGATCAGTGGCGAACGTCATGCTGGTCCTCCTCCTCGTCCTCCAGTTCGTCTTCCTCATACTCTCCCATCTCGTCGGCCGTGGCGTCCTGGTACTGCTGGTACTCCGACACCAGGTCATTCATGTTGCTCTCGGCCTCGGTGAACTCCATCTCGTCCATGCCCTCGCCGGTGTACCAGTGGAGGAAGGCCTTGCGGCGGAACATGGCGGTGAACTGCTCGGAGATCCTCCTGAACAGCTCCTGGATGGCCGTGCTGTTGCCGATGAAGGTGGCGGACATCTTGAGGCCGCGGGGCGGGATGTCGCACACGGCCGTCTTCACGTTGTTCGGGATCCACTCCACGAAGTAGCTGCTGTTCTTGTTCTGCACGCTCAGCATCTGCTCGTCCACCTCCTTCATGGACATGCGGCCGCGGAAGATGGCCGCCACCGTCAGGTAGCGTCCGTGGCGCGGGTCGCACGCCGCCATCATGTTCTTGGCGTCGAACATCTGCTGCGTGAGCTCGGGCACGGAGAGAGCGCGGTACTGCTGGCTGCCCCGGCTGGTGAGCGGCGCGAAGCCCGGCATGAAGAAGTGCAGGCGGGGGAAGGGCACCATGTTGACGGCCAGCTTGCGCAGGTCGGCGTTGAGCTGGCCGGGGAAGCGCAGGCAGGTGGTGACGCCGCTCATGGTGGCCGACACCAGGTGGTTGAGGTCGCCGTAGGTGGGCGTGGTCAGCTTGAGCGTGCGGAAGCAGATGTCGTACAGCGCCTCGTTGTCGATGCTGAAGGTCTCGTCGGTGTTCTCCACCAGCTGGTGCACGGAGAGCGTGGCGTTGTAGGGCTCCACCACCGTGTCGGACACCTTGGGCGAGGGCATGACGCTGAAGGTGTTCATGATGCGGTCGGGGTACTCCTCGCGGATCTTGCTGATGAGCAGCGTGCCCATGCCGGAGCCCGTGCCCCCGCCCAGGGAGTGGGTGAGCTGGAAGCCCTGCAGGCAGTCACAGTTCTCGGCCTCCTTCCTCACCACGTCCAGCACTGAGTCCACCAGCTCTGCCCCCTCCGTGTAGTGGCCCTTGGCCCAGTTGTTGCCGGCTCCACTCTGACCTGTGTCACACAAATAACGTTCAGTCATTTGATCACATTTTGGCTCCCAATACTACCAAGAGACAGCGTACGGTTACGACATCCCATTTGTTGATTAACACTAACAATCCTCAGTATTATAATTTCCATTATCCATTATCATCCATTCCATTATAATTAAAGTGCTTGTGGTAAGACCACCAAAAATAATCGTCTATTGCTCAAGAGCTCTGCATCCACCACCCAACTATTTGTCCAATCAGAAGCTACATTCTTGCTGTAGAAAACGGGAGGGGCTGTATATTGGGGGGGGGGGGGGGGGGGGGGGCGTCACTGGGTTGCAGACTTGGCCCTGTTAATCATTAGCAGCACTCGGCAGCACTGCAGCAGCCTCTCCTCTTTTGGCTGAGTCACCATCAGAGCTGCCAGGAGCCCAGAAGCCCAAACGCTTCAGTCCGTGTACAAGCGGGGTGGCACATTCGCCGAGGATCTGCAGAACTAGGCCTCAGGTTTAGAACACATGACAGACACACACACACACGCAGAAGAGCAACCGTCGAATAGAACTCACCGAAGATAAAGTTGTCAGGTCTAAAGAGCTGTCCAAAGGGGCCGGATCGCACCGAGTCCATGGTGCCCGGTTCCAGGTCCACCAGGATGGCTCGGGGGACAAATTTGCTGCCTTAAAGGGTGAATGGAAGGAAGGAAAGGGGGTTAGAGGACGTGTGAAGTGATCGAACGTTTGGCTGATCGCTGATCAATACAATGGCGCACGGGATGAGCACAATATCAAGTCATAACTATATATATATACTATATGCATACATAATTATCACAAAAAGGGCTGCAGATTTTATTGTAACCACTTGTTTAATGGTTACAAAGTTTAATACGACGCTGACAGCTCATGCTAACACTGACAGACAAGAGGAAGCAATCCTGTGTGTTTTGTGGTCGCATGTTCAATACATCTTTCTGCCTTTAAATCTCCCTGACAGTACTGCGGCACGCCCCAGTTTTTGAAACATTGCTCGAACGCTTTTTATAGAACCACCACTGCCACATCATTTGCCACACCCTTTCTCAAGCCCCCGCTGACCCTCCCCCCACCCACCCACCCACTCTCTCTCTCTCTCTCTCTCTCTCTCTGTCTCTCTCTCTCTCTCTCTCTCTGACCTGTCTTGCGAGCACATTGCTGCAGTGTCCGCTCCTTGTAAAGGAGGTGCTACCGCTAAAATGCTTTGCAACAACAATAGGAACGCATTTAAGCAACGCAACAATGCGGCCTCTTCGCAGACAGCGGTCATATTAGTCATCATCCAGCGGCATTGTGACATTTTTGGCATATTTGAAACCGCTCAATCGTCCTACTATTAGTAAGTGTTTGGTTTTCCATGCTGTGTTGTTGAGCATACTGATTCAATGAAAACCGAACAGCGCCCCCTATGGCCCGACAGAACCTAGTGTGACCACTGCACAAGCTGCCGATGAGAGCTCTGCATTAGTTGGCAGTAAACCAGTAAACATCATTGATGTTTCCTCGACGATACTTAATCAGGGCAACACGATCTCTGGGTTACTCTGGGGCAAGCCGTGCAGAGAGAGAGAGAGAGAGAGAGAGAGAGAGAGAGAGAGAGAGAGAGAGACTGCTGATTCATGGATACCTAGCCAGTCCACCCCATGAGGGCAACATAAAAGACAGAGACAGACACATGCTGACAGACAGGAAGACACACACACACACATGGAGAGGAACGGGAGGGTGAGGAGGAGGAGGAGGAGGAGCTTCTAGAGACGGAAATCTCTAGAAGGAAGCAGCGAACAGCGAGTTCCCAGGTGCTGGCAGCACTGTCCTCATTTGCCCCCACCCTGTCCCAGTACCGTGACCCACTTCCCCTGCAGGCTCAGCTCAGTGTGTGCCATTTACCGTGAGCGCTGCAGATTTTGCAATGGTGCAAGGTCATGCAATGATATAAACAACACTGACCAAGGTTGGGTTTTGTTTGTGTTTTTTTTGGGGGGGGGGGGGGGGTTGTGCTTTGCAAGCAGATATCTATTTGAGGCCAAAATCTACAGTATGTTTTGCAATCGGAGATGGACCCGGGTTACCTGATGCCTCATTATAGTAGACGTTTATCCTCTCCAGCTGAAGATCACTGTCACCTTGGTAGCTCCCGGTGGGGTCGATGCCGTGCTCATCACTTATAACCTCCCAGAACTAAAAATAAATAAATGGGACGAGACAAGCATGTATACAGACGTACTGAGTCAGAAGCCATAATATCAACAATAACAGTAGTGGGGGTGAGGAGTTGGAGTTGGACATGGGGCCTCGGCGTTGCGCACTGAGGTGACACAGCATCAGCCAAACCCCATGAACCACACCCACGCACAAAGGTGGACGTCCGACGCACTGAGGCGCACAGCGCACTTCAATGTACCGCAGTTGTTATGCATTAGATATATCGATCAGATCAGATCCGATCAGATCACGGCGAAGCATCGTCATCGTTCAATCAAAAAAAGTAACGTGTACGCCGACTTTAATTACCTTCGCCCCGATCTGGTTCCCGCACTGCCCTGCCTGGATGTGGACGATCTCCCTCATGGTTGTTGCGTGTCGATGTCCGTGGATGTGCAGTCAGTCAGTCCAGTCCAGTCCAGTCAGTCAGTCAGTCAGATAGGCAGGCAGGCAGGCAGGCACTGGGTTGCGGGGCTGTGGCTTCTCTCTCTCTCTCTCTCTCTCTCTCTCTCTTTCTCTCTCTCTCTCTGCGCACACCTGCTTGCTTACCATCCGACGACGAAGCGACGGAGCCGGCGAGGAGATAAACGCGCTGCTGGAGCGGATGACGTCACGCCGGCCGCAGCATCACAGCATCCCCGCTCGACCAATGGGAGCGCGGCGGTTTGATGCAATGGCCCAAATGATGCTGCATCACCACCATCACCATCACCCCGGCCCAGACTGTGCATCGGGCCAGACATCACTCTGCCCCAGACCAAGAGAGCTGACTGCTCCTACATTCAGGGAGGTCATTCCACCATATTTTATTAGTTTTTTTTATTGGCATACATTAAAGAGCATATTATGCAGCTATAGCCCTACCAATTGGATGTATATTTCAATGTTCAAATGTTCAATGTTTCAAAAGAAACAACTGTTTGGAGCAGGGAATCTCTTTCATATTTCATGAAAAGGAAAATGTTGGTTCATGGTTAGGCTCCCACAGGGAGGGGCAGGAAAGCTGAACTCTGAGACATATTCACTGTGTTTGTGTTTGTGTTTGTGTTGTGTTGTGTGACTTTCTATTAACCGTGGCATTATAGGACTCAAGTCGATGCGCTGTTTGTAGATGATTCATGTTCTGTCAGCCAGATTGACTTTACCGTCTTAACCGTGTCAATAGATATTACACACACACAATATCAAGTATAAGTCCTGGAGAAACCTAGCAAGGATGTGGTTTTTGATAGTTTGTTTAGCAATTCCATGTTGAATGATTTATAGCACTGAGGAGATTTAAAAACGGTGACGGCGTCATTTATAATTCCCTTGAGGCTTTAGGTTAGCTAGGTTGGCTAGCTTGGTTTCTGCCGTCCACCCAAGTGTGAGATTTATGACCATGCGATGGTTCACCAACTGTGTGAACAATAGGGTCGGGCTTTGTAACACAGAAGTTGCAGCGACAAACACACACCTTGTTTGCTTCCCTATCTATTAACTGATACGCAGTGATACGCAGACTGCTTTCACTGCAGTGTACTTGTACTTTTATGTGACAAATTAACTAATCCCAAGACTCTCCCCTGTACCTTCTTAACACCGAGATCCTTACTATCGCACAGGATGAGATTTGTTTAGCTGACTCATTTTTGGAAAACCATTGTGTGGCTTCTGGCATACGCCACATGGCTTTCCTGAGCTCCTCGAACACCAAAGACACAGGAAGTTACAGAAACCGTTTTATTGTCAGATTGTGGATGTTTTTTTGCAGGCAGAGCAGACGGAAAATGCTAGCATGGCAGGACTGTGTGTTGTGTCGGTGGTGTGTGTTGTGTGTGTGTGTGTGGTGTTGTCGTAGGTGTGGTGTGTGGTGTTGATGTGTGTGTGGGGTGGTGCCTTGTTCGCCCATTGCACCACAGGTGTGCAGCCGCACCCACCGTGGCCCAGAGTCTAACCAGCCTGACTCGGGAGCCCGGGCCAGGTTGCCAGGCTGCTTAAAACCAGCCACCAACCACAACACACTCCAACAACATCGTAAACCCTAAATTAATTCAAATAAAATTCATTTTAAGGTGTGTATTGCGGAATGTTGCTGTTGTATTAGTGTTATTATGTTGGGTTGTGGTGCATATTATTTCATTTAAAAGTGTTTTATCTAATTTCAAACCTCTTTGGTCTCAGCTCATTTTGTCACTTTTATTTCAAAACAGCGTAACAGGGCACTCCCAACATGGCTTTCCCAAAATAAATAGGATTTTAATGATTTTTAACGATTGTTTACGCGATTACAAATACATACACATTGAACTTTTCTTCTCCCTTTTCCTCATCTTTCCTGAACCACCCCAGATCAATAAAGTGTTTGCTTATCTCAAGACAAAGGGTCTGACACACTGAAATCCATGGTTGATCAATAAATAGTGGTTTATTTGAACAACATATGGCTTATGTACAAGTGCATTATTAATGTTAAAACAAATAAAACATTCAAATAAAATAAAATCAGAACGTGTATTGGTACAATCCATGTTTTCGTTTTTTCGTATTTTTTTTTTTTTACATTCATTATAACCTCCATACAATAGAGATTTTTTTTTTTTTTAGCCAGAAGCAAGATCTTTAGAAGCCAAAGTAATGCCTACGTTGGGACGGGGGGGAGGGGAGGGGTTATGCTGTTGAGAATGTCGCTTTCCCAAGTCGAACACGTTTGCCAATCTCGTCAAGACACAACTCTTTTGTTAACAGTCAAAAAGGGGAGCTCATACCTCAACATACAGTCGAGCGACATGTTGGTTTTAGTGGTTTCATCATCATTCCTATTGTCTTTTTGTTATTTCTTTGTTGGTATTAGTATGGCACGTGCTAAGCCTTGTGCAAACATGTTACCAGGTATCAGTGATTGTATCGTTTGGCTGGGCTTCTGCACCGCAAAGACCATCTCTACAATGTGCCCAGTGTTTCTTCAGTGGTTTACTTTTAATAATGGCTGTGACAGCAACTTATATAAATTAGTGAACCCAGTGCAAAAGGTTCAATGTATGGAAATCATGCAAAAGAAAACATCGACCCAGAATGTATATGTTTTCAAAATCCTCTCCCGATTTCTTTATCAGCTTTTTAAGGCAGCCAAAGTATAAATCAAAAAATTGTGCTCAATTTGCAAATATTGTGCTTTAACGCTCGGCATTGGCATTCTTTTAACACATGGAAACTCTCAAACGTCTCATTGTCGTACTTTCCCCTTCTAAATCAAAATGACATACACCATATAGTCCAGCTGTATGTGCGGATGTCTATCACAGGACAACAGAAAGACAACAAAAAAACAACAGTTGGTACCAGGTACACAATCATAGGAAAGTACCACACACACACACCACACACACACACACACACACACACACACACACACACACACACACACACACACACACCACACACACCACACAACACACACACACACACACACACACACACACACACACACACACACACACACACCTTGCAGTACAATGTAACTGTAAAAGACTGGGTTTATCACATTTGAAATGACGAGACATAATTTTGGCTCTAGAATCGTACAGTACAAAGTGTTTTACTATTGACGAAGAATGCTGTAAACGGTGGCCTATATCTACAATCATATCTAGTTTGCTAGGTAAGTGGTACAATCGCCTCAACGCGTCCGATGTGTAGCTACCGATGAACATAACTCATAAGTGTAATGCTGCCCACAGTGGTGTTCTGAAAGGAACGCGACTCCAAAGAATCTCCATCTTTAGAGTCTTTTGATGTAAAAAAAAAAATGTTTATAGGCTAATAGTTTGAAAATGGCAAATTGAAGCAAAGGACAGGACACTGATTTCAAACTGAGGATCACAAGTGGACAAGCGGTAAATATTGCAGCGTATGGAAGTAAAATCATAGTGTGCATGTATGAATCGTGACATACAAACTATGTATACTTCGTTGTACATTATTTCGGGTGGTGGGGGGGAGAAAAAAGCAATGATTTTCGATGTTGTGATATGTTGTGATGTGATGAACTGGATTTTCACCAATGGTCCATTGAACTTTTCTTTTTTTTTTTTTCAAGGTTGCTTTTTTGAATGTTTATTTTCCTTTTTCATTCATGCTTTGTCCCCCATGTGCAAAGCATAAGGTGTCACTAAACATTCACACAAACATTAGTCTGAATGCCTCGTAGCTTTGTACAGTAAAGGGCGCACACACACACACACACATACACACATATACACGCACACACACACCACAGGAGATTATGCTCCAAAAACTAAATCAAACACCTAAGTATGCATTTGCTGACAACGCTACAATTTTTTGAGAATAAAAATAATAAAAATAACAATTGCATCATACCAGAGGATTTATTGACTGGAGCGATCGCAACAAAAAACAAAAAAAAGAAAGAAAAAATAACCTTTCAAGCTCACACTTTCAAACGGTCATTCTTTTGTTTTACAGAGGAAGTCGTCATTATTCTGGCAAAATACAAAGTTGCATCTCTAGACCTTGGAAAAAAGAAGAAAGGTCTGTTTCTGGGCCACAGTCTTTGCTCCACACCAAACGGTGCTCTGACATTCATAACATATGGATGTTGTCATTCATAATAACACATCGTGTTATACTTATTTATTGGCACAGCAGAATCTTTTTTTTGTTTTTATTTGGTCAGATTAGCTTTTGGTGTTTTTGTGTGTTTAGTTAATTAAATGTCCAATTGTTCTTGGATTGCATTTGTTTAGTTTACTCGGGACTAAAATAATTTTACCGTTAAACTTTCCTTTTTTTTTCCCTTTCATCCCTCAATGTAGCCCCGACAATTTTACACAAAAATGCTTCGCGGACACGTCATTAGAACAAAGGTACGAGTGATTTTTCGTTTTTTTCTTCTTTCAGGAGCAGCAACGCAATTCCACCAAACACTTCAGTGCAGCAGAGTTCCAGTTTAGTCCTCCTCCTCCTCCTCTGAGTCTTTAAAACAACAGACAGTGATTCTCATTGATTTTCTTTTTTCATTTTGAAGTTTTTTTTTTGTTTTTTTACACGTAGTAAGTAGTTCATGGGCTGGTGATATCAGCATTGCAAAACGTTTACCGTGACACGATCACAAGACAGCCTCTCAGCACCGTCTCAGTACTGTCCCCTCCCAACCCCGCCCACTTGCATCGTCTCCGTTCATTGGCTGAGTGCAGTGAGGATGATCAGTATATGTGTGGCTTCCTCCACGGAAGTCTTCGTCAAGTGCCTGTGTCGCGCCAACAGCGTGGCGGTAACACCTTAACCCCCCCCCTCATCCTTCTCCTCCTCCGCCCTCTCCTCCTCCTCCGCCCTCCTCCTCCTCCTTGTATTGAGGACATTCATGATGTAGCTCCTCCTCCCTCCCCTCCCCCTCCTCCCTCTCCCCCTCCTCCCTCTCCCCCTCTTATTTGCACACCCCCGTCCCCGCCTCCCTCACTGCCCGTTGAGGCGGACCCCCCCGCCGCCGCCGCCACCGCCCCCCCTCCCTCGGCCACGGAGGCCGGCGTGCCTGTGGCCTCACCAGCGGTGATCCTCCCCATCACGGACATCGTCCACGCCTCGCCCCCTGAGCCGGGGGCCGGCGGGGCCGAGGTGACGACCCCTCGGCACGTCGAGCCGGCGGTACCAGAGATGGCAGAACCGTTCTCTGCAGAAGAAGGTGAAGAGGAGGAGGAGGAGTCTGTCTCCCAAATTGAATGCACTGTCTCCTCCCCGATAGACTCCGGGCTCCTCCCCCTCAGGGACTCCAGCAACGCGGAGAACAACACCTTCAACGGGGAGCTGTCGTCGTGAGGTTCCCTGCATGAGGCCGTGCTCCAAACAGGAAGGCGGGGGTAGGGATGAGGGTGGAGGGGGGGGGGGGGGGGGGCGTGGAAACTGGTCCGAGGGGGTGTGACAAGGCGGGGGGTCGGGGTGGAGGGGGGGTTGTAGCACAGGTGTGTTCAGCTGGTGCTGTGAGAGAGGGTGTCTGTCTGTCTAGTGTACGGAGGTCCTGTCAGCTCAGCTCTGATCTGAAACCCAAGAACCTCCCATCAGGAGGCCACGGTGTTCCTCAGGGCAGAGGTCTGGTGATCTAGAGATCATCTCCACCTCCACCTCCACCTCCATCTTCACCTCCACCTCCACCTCCATCTCCACCTCCACCTCCACCTTCACCTCCACCTCCATCTCCACCTTCACCTCCACCTCCACCTCCACCTCCACCTCCACCTCCACCTCCCTCACCTTCACCTCCACCTCCACCTCCATCTTACCTCTACTCTCCATATATTCATTTATTGTGTATATATATATTGTATATATATATATATTATTGTATATATATACTGTATATTTATTTATATTTATATATGCGGATATAATATACGTTTTCATTTAAAAAAACTAATCTAAAATGAATGTTTTTATCTTATAAAACGTGTGTAATATGTAAGCGATGTGTCTGTTCTATGTTCTCCGTGTTGGTGGCCTCATGCTGGGAACCAGTAGCACCAACACAGCAACACATCAGACCAACAAAATGTGTGTGTGTGTGTGTGTGTGTGTTTCGAATCAATTGGTTCACTAGACTTTTTAATACACTTTAATGTATAATCTATGTGATGTTTTGGCCGATGGGGAATATTGTAGAACCACATGTGACTCTGGTTTGATCCTTCTGTGTGCGTCTGTTTATTTTTTCACTTCTTTTTTTTTATAAAAGACACGACAGCCGATCGGGGAGGTCTTACACACACACACACACACACACACACACAGAGTCCACTATCTTCTCTGTGTCTCCTGTGTGGCACACGTCCTCCTCTCTGCGGCTCCTCCGCCGCCCTGAACTTCTCCCATTTTGTGCCCAGCAGGAGCGCACATGCGAGGGGCCCCGAGGAGCCCGACAACAGACCCCCGCTGCTCGGAGCTCCGCTGTTTGTTTAGATATCTTCTCGGGTCCCGCGAGGAGCCGCAGAGAGGAGGACGTGTGCCACACAGGAGACACAGAGAAGATAGTGGACTCTGTGTGTGTGTGTGTGTGTGTGTGTGTGTAAGACCTCCCCGATCGGCTGTCGTGTCTTTTATAAAAAAAAAGAAGTGAAAAAATAAACAGACGCACACAGAAGGATCAAACCAGAGTCACATGTGGTTCTACAATATTCCCCATCGGCCAAAACATCACATAGATTATACATTAAAGTGTATTAAAAAGTCTAGTGAACCAATTGATTCGAAACACACACACACACACACACACACACACACACACACACATTTTGTTGGTCTGATGTGTTGCTGTGTTGGTGCTACTGGTTCCCAGCATGAGGCCACCAACACGGAGAACATAGAACAGACACATCGCTTACATATTACACACGTTTTATAAGATAAAAACATTCATTTTAGATTAGTTTTTTTAAATGAAAACGTATATTATATCCGCATATATAAATATAAATAAATATACAGTATATATATACACAATAATATAATATATATACAATGCCTTGAAGCATTTTCAGCTACCGAGTTATTAGATAATCTATTGGAAAAGACGATTGCAATTAGTGGGGCCGGGAGATTTTTTGGGAAGGGGACAGTATTGAGATTCGGTCGCTTATAGAGAGAGTAACGAAGTCTGCTTGTGAATTATCTGAGTTAGTCAAGTGTATACGTTTGGTACATATGCTGATATTTCAACTTCTAGCCATGAGTACTTATTCTATTACTTTTATAATCGTGTTACAGTAGGATAAAACAAAAAAAAAATATTCAATGGAGAAGTGAAAAATGAATGTGTAAATGCAAATATTGAGAATATCACTGTTTCCTGTTGTTTTTAGGTTTTGGGAAATAAGACTTCAGAGGATGTAGAGAAGAGAGAGAAGATAGAACAAGGTAATAAACTTGAGAACTGACACTTGACTGCATGCGATGATAAAGATATGGCTGATTGGTGGTTGGGTGGTGGGGAGTGGTGAGTGGTAGTGGTGGTGGAGGTGAGGTTGGAGGTGGTGGTGGATGGTGGAGGGTGGAGTGGTGGAGGTGGAGGTGAGGTGGGTGGGAGGTGGTAGGTGGAGGTGTGGTGTGGAGGTGGATGGTGGAGGTGGAGGTAGGTGGTGGAGGTGGAGGTGGTGGTGGTGGGGGATGGTAGTGGAGGTGGTAGTGGTGTAGGGAGTAGTGTGAGGTGATGATTGAGGGATGTGAAGAGGCCGGATCCATGATAAATATTGAAAGGTGGAGTTTATTGGGACTGTGTCAAGAGGAATTATGAGCTAGAGCTAGACAGACTAGACAGAACTACTTCTACGTTCTCCGAGCGAAGTCACACAAAGCCTAATTTGAAACAAATTAGTTGCATTATAACACCACATTGCAATCAGAGAAGGAGGTATACAAAGAAAAAATATAATGAAACATTATGCCTTCTAAAAGTGGAGAGTTAGTATTCATTCATGAGGTTGAATAACACCACTTACACTCATAACCAAAAAAGTACGACCTAAATGTCAAACAACGCTAATTGACCAATAAAAACAAAACCTAATAACATAAAACTATCATCCTGCACAGAGAGGAGCAGGGGTTAGACTTAGAGGTTGAACACACCTACCTGTACAAAGTAGCTAATGTCAAACACACCTGTGCTACTACACACCTGTATAGAACATCCCAGGTTAAATGTACCTGACGAGCTGTACAGAACACACCTGGTTGAACACACCTGGTTGAATACACCTGTACAGAGGTTGAACACACCTGGTTGAACACACCTGTACAGAGGTTGAACACACCTGGTTGAACACACCTGTACAGAGGTTGGACTCACCTGTACAGAGGTTGGACTCACCTGTACAGAGGTTGGACTCACCTGTACAGAGGTTGGACTCACCTGTACAGAGGTTGGACTCACCTGTACAGAGGTTGGACTCACCTGTACAGAGGTTGGACTCACCTGTACAGAGGTTGGACTCAACTGTATAGAGGACAGAGGAGACTCACCTGTACAGAGGTTGGACTCACCTGTACAGAGGTTGGACTACACACCTGTATAGAACATCCCAGGTTAAATGTACCTGACGAGCTGTACAGAACACACCTGGTTGAACACACCTGGTTGAACACACCTGTACAGAGGTTGAACACACCTGGTTGAACACACCTGTACAGAGGTTGGACTCACCTGTATAGAGGACACAGAGGAGGGGACGACGCTTTTGTTATTTGATGTTATTTCTGGTTATTTTATTATCTTTATCCTACTGTCTTCTAGATCCTACTGTCTTCTAGATCCTACTGTCTTCTAGATCCTACTGTCTTCTAGATCCTACTGCTACTAGATCCTACTGTCTTCTAGATCCTACTGTCTTCTAGATCCTACTGTCTTCTAGATCCTACTGTCTTCTAGATCCTACTGTCTTCTAGATCCTACTGTCTTCTAGATCCTACTGTCTTCTAGATCCTACTGTCTTCTAGATCTACTGTCTTCTACGATGCTGTATGTCTTCTACTGCCTACTTAAATCCTACAAACTCTTTCTTTACAGCTACGAGGCATTCAGACTAAAATTTTTCGTGGTAATCAATCAACATTAAAAGTAGGAACTAGAGAGCGACTAGGATCTAGAAGACAGTAGGATCTAGTAGGATCTAGAAGACAGTAGGATCTAGAAGACAGTAGGATCTAGAAGACAGTAGGATCTAGAAGACAGTAGGATCTAGAAGACAGTAGGATCTAGAAGACAGTAGGATCTAGAAGACAGTAGGATCTAGAAGACAGTAGGATCTAGAAGACAGTAGGATCTAGAAGACAGTAGGATCTAGTAGCAGTAGGATCTAGAAGACAGTAGGATCTAGAAGACAGTAGGATCTAGAAGACAGTAGGATCTAGAAGACAGTAGGATAAAGATAATAAAATAACCAGAAATAACATCAAATAACAAAAGCGTCGTCCCCTCCTCTGTGTCCTCTATACAGGTGAGTCCAACCTCTGTACAGGTGAGTCCAACCTCTGTACAGGTGAGTCCAACCTCTGTACAGGTGAGTCCAACCTCTGTACAGGTGAGTCCAACCTCTGTACAGGTGAGTCCAACCTCTGTACAGGTGAGTCCAACCTCTGTACAGGTGAGTCCAACCTCTGTACAGGTGAGTCCAACCTCTGTACAGTTGAGTCCAACCTCTGTACAGGTGAGTCCAACCTCTGTACAGGTGAGTCCAACCTCTGTACAGGTGAGTCCAACCTCTGTACAGGTGAGTCCAACCTCTGTACAGGTGAGTCCAACCTCTGTACAGGTGGTCGTGAGTCCAACCTCTGTACAGGTGAGTCCAACCTCTGTACAGTGTGAGTCCAACCTCTGTACAGGTGTGTATCAACCGGTGTATTCAACCAGGTGTATTCAACCAGGTGAGTCCAACCTCTGTACAGGTGTGTTCAACCTCTGTACAGGTGTGTTCAACCAGGTGTGTTCTGTACAGCTCGTCAGGTACATTTAACCTGGGATGTTCTATACAGGTGTGTAGTAGCACAGGTGTGTTTGACATTAGCTACTTTGTACAGGTAGGTGTGTTCAACCTCTAAGTCTAACCCCTGCTCCTCTCTGTGCAGGTGTAGCACAGGTGTGTTCAGCTGGTGCTGTGAGAGAGGGTGTCTGTCTGTCTAGTGTACGGAGGTCCTGTCAGCTCAGCTCTGATCTGAAACCCAAGAACCTCCCATCAGGAGGCCACGGTGTTCCTCAGGGCAGAGGTCTGGTGATCTAGAGATCATCTCCACCTCCACCTCCACCTCCATCTTCACCTCCACCTCCATCTCCATCTCCACCTTCACCTCCACCTCCACCTCCACCTCCACCTCCACCTCCACCTCCACCTCCACCTCCACCTCCTCTCCACCTCCACCTCCACCTCCACCTTCACCTCCACCCCATCCACCTCACCTCCATCTCCATCTCCACCTCCACCTTCACCTCCACCTCCATATATTATTGTATATATATATATATTATTGTGTATATATATACTGTATATTTATTTATATTTATATATGCGGATATAATATACGTTTTCATTTAAAAAAAATCTAAAATGAATGTTTTTATCTTATAAAACGTGTGTAATATGTAAGCGATGTGTCTGTTCTATGTTCTCCGTGTTGGTGGCCTCATGCTGGGAACCAGTAGCACCAACACAGCAACACATCAGACCAACAAAATGTGTGTGTGTGTGTGTGTGTGTGTGTGTGTGTGTTTCGAATCAATTGGTTCACTAGACTTTTTAATACACTTTAATGTATAATCTATGTGATGTTTTGGCCGATGGGGAATATTGTAGAACCACATGTGACTCTGGTTGGATCCTTCTGTGTGCGTCTGTTTATTTTTTCACTTCTTTTTTTTTATAAAAGACACGACAGCCGATCGGGGAGGTCTTACACACACACACACACACACACACACACAGAGTCCACTATCTTCTCTGTGTCTCCTGTGTGGCACACGTCCTCCTCTCTGCGGCTCCTCCGCCGCCCAGAACTTCTCCCATTTTGTGCCCAGCAGGAGCGCACATGCGAGGGGCCCCGAGGAGCCCGACAACAGACCCCCGCTGCTCGGAGCTCCGCTGTTTGTTTAGATATCTTCTCGGGTCCCGCCGGCCAGCCTGGGACGACCCGGGGTGTAGGAGGTCTTACTGGGGATATAGACTGGTATTTAGGGGGTCTTACTGGGTGTGTGAGGTGTGTGTAAGAGAGCGAGCTGCGTGTCTTTTATAAAAAAAAAGAAGTGAAAAAATAAACAGACGCACACAGAAGGATCCAACCAGAGTCACATGTGGTTCTACAATATTCCCCATCGGCCAAAACATCACATAGATTATACATTAAAGTGTATTAAAAAGTCTAGTGAACCAATTGATTCGAAACACACACACACACACACACACACACACACACACACACACATTTTGTTGGTCTGATGTGTTGCTGTGTTGGTGCTACTGGTTCCCAGCATGAGGCCACCAACACGGAGAACATAGAACAGACACATCGCTTACATATTACACACGTTTTATAAGATAAAAACATTCATTTTAGATTTTTTTTAAATGAAAACGTATATTATATCCGCATATATAAATATAAATAAATATACAGTATATATATACACAATAATATAATATATATACAATAATATATGGAGAGAGGTGGAGGTGGAGGAAAGGTGGAGAGGAGAGGTAGGAGGAGGAGAGAGGTGAAGAGGAGAGTGGAGGTGAGGTGGGTGGAGGTGGAGGAGTGGAGGTGGGAGGTGAAGGTGGAGGGAGGTGGAGGTGAAGGTGGAGGTGGAGGTGGAGGTGAAGGTGGAGGGAGGTGGAGGTGAAGGTGGAGGTGAAGGTGGAGGTGGAGGTGGAGATGATCTCTAGATCACCAGACCTCTGCCCTGAGGAACACCGTGGCCTCCTGATGGGAGGTTCTTGGGTTTCAGATCAGAGCTGAGCTGACAGGACCTCCGTACACTAGACAGACAGACACCCTCTCTCACAGCACCAGCTGAACACACCTGTGCTACACCTGCACAGAGAGGAGCAGGGGTTAGACTTAGAGGTTGAACACACCTACCTGTACAACGTAGCTAATGTCAAACACACCTGTGCTACTACACACCTGTATAGAACATCCCAGGTTAAATGTACCTGACGAGCTGTACAGAACACACCTGGTTGAACACACCTGGTTGAATACACCTGTACAGAGGTTGAACACACCTGGTTGAACACACCTGTACAGAGGTTGAACACACCTGGTTGAACACACCTGTACAGAGGTTGGACTCACCTGTACAGAGGTTGAACACACCTGTACAGAGGTTGAACACACCTGGTTGAACACACCTGTACAGAGGTTGGACTCACCTGTACAGAGGTTGGACTCACCTGTACAGAGGTTGGACTCACCTGTACAGAGGTTGGACTCACCTGTACAGAGGTTGGACTCACCTGTACAGAGGTTGGACTCACCTGTACAGAGGTTGGACTCACCTGTACAGAGGTTGGACTCACCTGTACAGAGGTTGGACTCACCTGTACAGAGGTTGGACTCACCTGTACAGAGGTTGGACTCACCTGTACAGAGGTTGGACTCACCTGTACAGAGGTTGGACTCACCTGTACAGAGGTTGGACTCACCTGTACAGAGGTTGGACTCACCTGTATAGAGGACACAGAGGAGGGGACGACGCTTTTGTTATTTGATGTTATTTCTGGTTATTTTATTATCTTTATCCTACTGTCTTCTAGATCCTACTGTCTTCTAGATCCTACTGTCTTCTAGATCATACTGTCTTCTAGATCCTACTGTCTTCTAGATCCTACTGTCTTCTAGATCCTACTGTCTTCTAGATCCTACTGTCTTCTAGATCCTACTGTCTTCTAGATCCTACTGCTACTAGATCCTACTGTCTTCTAGATCCTACTCTCTACTCGAGTTCTACTCTCTGTTTAAGGCGCTTTGGTGTTGAAATGAATTGTCATGTTAATGACCGTACGAGTACAAAGTACGAGTTCTAGGAATGTCAGAGACTTTTCCCATAATGGGCAAGCCACACTCAGAATTCCACCAGTGATAAGACGGCTGTTTTTGTCTGGACAAGTGTTGTAAAGGGTGTGGACCGCCAACACTTGTGTGGGAAGTATTGGATGGACGCTTATCACAATACTCAAGTACCAATATGAGAATCAGTCATGCATAGGCCCACTTTACTTAAGGTAGCTTGCCAGTTTGCCTGTCAACACAATACAGTTAAAGCTACAATATGTACGATTTGCCATTTCAAAAGCGAGCCATAGTCTAAACCTTTCAAATAAACACCTTTGCTCCTCAGCTCCCCCATCTCCCTCTTCTTTATTTTTGATGGGCTACGAGGTTGAAAGTCACGTTTATTAATTTGATGACATCCACAGGGGATTTCTCTTGATTCTAGAACAGGATTTCTCTGCATGAATCGGGGCAATGAACCGAGGTCACTGTGGTCTTCTAATTAGTGGCTACACACAAAAGAATGTGTTTTAGAGCACATTTAAACACATATTGTAGCATTAAAATCTTGTATGATTCAATTTTCATCATTTCATCATCAAGGGTTTCATCATTTCATTGCTGGTTACAAAAAATGTGTTGCATTAGATTGTGGGCTCCAAATGCCGTATTTCCTGTGAAATGATTTATTTGTTAGATATATTAGATGTATTATTTGTCCCAGTTACTGTCGTAGGGTCCTGTTGTAGACCTATATTTTGTAATAATATTGTATATGTACATGAAGAAGTATACGCGATATATTTTGTTATGCATCGCATGTTTCGTAAAGTATCCCTAAACCTTATGTTAATGGTTTAAAAGAAACACAATACATTGATAGGACAGAATATTTTATTTATGTTTTGTGTTATTTGCATCACTGAATGCATTCTGAGGTAAATGTTACAAAACATATTGAGGGCAACACCGTTTCTCTTGATTGGCACTGGCTAAGCATGACTTGGAAAACCAATGACTATAATACTCACATAATTGTCATGCTCCCGACAGCGTTTGATTGGCGTTGGTTGACCGTGACCCACGTCCATACACAGTATTACACAGGCATCTAAACCTGCAGCGTTCAGAACAACACAATCTAGCACAGTTCTCCCTCGGTCGTAAGCCCGCCCCCACTTCTCGCTCTCCTCTCTTGACAACAATGATGGGTATTTTTAAAGTTGATGGTTCACAGAGCTAGCACGAGGATTGGGCAAGGAGAGGGAAGGAGTGTGGGGTGTGGGGTGTGTGTGTGGGGGGGGGGGGGTACTTCGTATGTCGCACGCGGATCAGTGGCGAACGTCATGCTGGTCCTCCTCCTCGTCCTCCAGTTCGTCTTCCTCATACTCTCCCATCTCGTCGGCCGTGGCGTCCTGGTACTGGCTGGTACTCCGACACCAGGTCATTCATGTTGCTCTCGGCCTCGCGTGAACTCCATCTCGTCCATGCCCTCGCCGGTGTACCAGTGGAGGAAGGCCTTGCGGCGGAACATGGCGGTGAACTGCTCGGAGATCCTCCTGAACAGCTCCCTGGATGGCCGTGCTGTTTGCCGATGAGGTGGCGGACATCTTGAGGCCGCGGGGCGGGATGTCGCACACGGCCGTCTTCACGTTGTTCGGGATCCACTCCACGAAGTAGCTGCTGTTCTTGTTCTGCACGCTCAGCATCTGCTCGTCCACCTCCTTCATGGACATGCGGCCGCGGAAGATGGCCGCCACCGTCAGGTAGCGTCCGTGGCGCGGGGTCGCACGCCGCCATCATGTTCTTGGCGTCGAACATCTGCTGCGTGAGCTCGGGCACGGAGAGAGCGCGGTACTGCTGGCTGCCCCGGCTGGTGAGCGGCGCGAAGCCCGGCATGAAGAAGTGCAGGCGGGGGAAGGGCACCATGTTGACGGCCAGCTTTGCGCAGGTCGGCGTTGAGCTGGCCGGGGAAGCGCAGGCAGGTGGTGACGCCGCTCATGGTGGCCGACACCAGGGTGGTTGAGGTCGCCGTAGGTGGGCGTGGTCAGCTTGAGCGTGCGGAAGCAGATGTCGTACAGCGCCTCGTTGTCGATGCTGAAGGTCTCGTCGGTGTTCTCCACCAGCTGGTGCACGGAGAGCGTGGCGTTGTAGGGCTCCACCACCGTGTCGGACACCTTGGGCGAGGGCATGACGCTTGAAGGTGTTCATGATGCGGTCGGGGGTACTCCTCGCGGATCTTGCTGATGAGCAGCGTGCCCATGCCGGAGGCCCGTGCCCCCGCCCAGGGAGTGGGTGAGCTGGAAGCCCTGCAGGCAGTCACAGTTCTCGGGCCTCCTTCCTCACCACGTCCAGCACTGAGT
Organism: Coryphaenoides rupestris; assembly: GCA_002895965.2. Taxonomy (NCBI): domain Eukaryota; kingdom Metazoa; phylum Chordata; class Actinopteri; order Gadiformes; family Macrouridae; genus Coryphaenoides; species Coryphaenoides rupestris. The sequence continues at coordinate 408,834 of PIJE02000235.1, read as the reverse complement.
CCACCAGCTCTGCCCCCCTCCGTGTAGTGGCCCTTGGCCCAGTTGTTGCCGGCTCCACTCTGACCTGTGTCACACAAATAACGTTCAGTCATTTGATCACATTTTGGCTCCCAATACTACCAAGAGACAGCGTACGGTTACGACATCCCATTTGTTGATTAACACTAACAATCCTCAGTATTATAATTTCCATTATCCATTATCATCCATTCCATTATAATTAAAGTGCTTGTGGTAAGACCACCAAAAATAATCGTCTATTGCTCAAGAGCTCTGCATCCACCACCCAACTATTTGTCCAATCAGAAGCTACATTCTTGCTGTAGAAAACGGGAGGGGCTGTATATTGGGGGGGGGGGGGGGGGCGTCACTGGGTTGCAGACTTGGCCCTGTTAATCATTAGCAGCACTCGGCAGCACTGCAGCAGCCTCTCCTCTTTTGGCTGAGTCACCATTCAAGAGCTGCCAGGAGCCCAGAAGCCCAAAACGCTTCAGTCCGTGTACAAGCGGGGTGGCACATTCGCCGAGGATCTGCAGAACTAGGCCTCAGGTTTAGAACCACATGACAGACAGACACACACACGCAGAAGAGCAACCGTCGAATAGAACTCACCGAAGATAAAGTTGTCAGGTCTTAAAGAGCTGTCCAAAGGGGCCGGATCGCACCGAGTCCATGGGTGCCCGGTTCCAGGTCCACCAGGATGGCTCGGGGACAAATTTGCTGCCTTAAAGGGTGAATGCAAGGAAGGAAAGGGGGTTAGAGACGTGTGAAGTGATCGAACGTTTGGCTGATCGCTGATCAATACAATGGGCGCACGGGATGAGCACAATATCAAGTCATAACTATATATATATACTACATGCATACATAATTATCACAAAAGGGCTGCAGCATTTTTATTGTAACCACTTGTTTAATGGTTACAAAGTTTAATACGACGCTGACAGCTCATGCTAACACTGACAGACAAGAGGAAGCAATCCTGTGTGTTTTGTGGTCGCATGTTCAATACATCTTTCTGCTTTAAATCTCCCTGACAGTACTGCGGCACGCCCCAGTTTTTGAAGCATTGCTCGAACTCTTTTTATAGAACCACCACTGACACATCATTTGCCACACCCTTTCTCAAGCCCCCGCTGACCCTCCCCCCACCCACCCACCCACTCTCTCTCTCTCTCTCTCTCTCTCTCTCTCTCTCTCTCTCTCTCTCTCTCTGACCTGTCTTGCGAGGCACATTGCTGCAGTGTCCGCTCCTTGTAAAGGAGGTGCTACCGCTAAAATGCTTTGCAACAACAATAGGAAACGCATTTAAGCAACGCAACAATGCGGGCCCTTTCGCAGACAGCGGTCATATTAGTCATCATCCAGCGGGCATTGTGACATTTTTGGCATATTTGAAACCGCTCAATCGTCCTACTATTAGTAAGTGTTTGGTTTTCCATGCTGTGTTGTTGAGCATACTGATTCAATGGAAAACCGACAGCGCCCCCTATGGCCCGACAGAACCTAGTGTGACCACTGCACAAGCTGCCGATGAGAGCTCTGCATTAGTTGGCAGTAAACCAGTAAACATCATTGATGTTTCCTCGACGATACTTAATCAGGGCAACACCATCTCTGGGTTACTCTGGGGCAAGCCGTGCAGAGAGAGAGAGAGAGAGAGAGAGAGAGAGAGAGAGAGAGAGAGAGAGAGACTGCTGATTCATGGATACCTAGCCAGTCCACCCCATGAGGGCAACATAAAAGACAGAGACAGACACATGCTGACAGACAGGAAGACACACACACACACATGGAGAGGAACGGGAGGGTGAGGAGGAGGAGGAGGAGGAGCTTCTAGAGACGGAAATCTCTAGAAGGAAGCAGCGAATACAGCGAGTTCCCAGGTGCTGGCAGCACTGTCCTCATTTGCCCCCACCCTGTCCCAGTACCGTGACCCAACTTCCCCTGCAGGCTCAGCTCCAGTGTGCTGCCATTTACCGTGAGCGCTGCAGATTTTGGCAATGGTGCAAGGTCATGCAATGATATAACAACACTGACCAAGGTTGGGTTTTGTTTGTTTTTTGTTTGGGGGGGGGGGGGGGGGGGGGGGGGGTTGTGCTTTGCAAGCAGATATCTATTTGAGGCCCAAAATCTACAGTATGTTTTTGCAATCGGAGATGGACCCGGGTTACCTGATGCCTCATTATAGTAGACGTTTATCCTCTCCAGCTGAAGATCACTGTCACCTTGGTAGCTCCCGGTGGGGTCGATGCCGTGCTCATCACTTATAACCTCCCAGAACTAAAATAAATAAATGGGATGAGACAAGCATGTATACAGCCGTACTGAGTCAGAAGCCATAATATCAACAATAACAGTAGTGGGGGTGAGGAGTTGGAGTTGGACATGGGGCCTCGGCGTTGCGCACTGAGGTGACACAGCATCAACCAAACCCCATGAACCACACCCACGCACAAAGGTGGACGTCCGACGCACTGAGGCGCACAATGCACTGCAGTTGTTATGCATTAGATATATCGATCAGATCAGATCAGATCAGATCAGATCACGGCGAAGCATCGTCATCGTTCAATGTTTTTTTCTGGACCAAAAAAAAGTCACAACGTGTACGCCGACTTTAATTACCTTCGCCCCGATCTGGTTCCCGCACTGCCCTGCCTGGATGTGGACGATCTCCCTCATGGTTGTTGCGTGTCGATGTCCGTGGATGTGCAGTCAGTCCAGTCAGTCAGTCCAGTCCAGTCCAGTCCAGTCAGTCAGATAGGCAGGCAGGCAGGCAGGCACTGGGTTGCGGGGCTGTGGCTTCTCTCTCTCTCTCTCTCTCTCTCTCTCTCTCTCTCTCTCTCTCTCTCTCTCTGCGCACACCTGCTTGCTTACCATCCGACGACGAAGCGACGGAGCCGGCGAGGAGATAAACGCGCTGCTGGAGCGGATGACGTCACGCCGGCCGCAGCATCACAGCATCCCCGCTCGACCAATGGGAGCGCGGCGGTTTGATGCAATGGCCCAAATGATGCTGCATCACCACCATCACCATCACCCCGGCCCAGACTGTGCATCGGGCCAGACATCACTCTGCCCCAGACCAAGAGAGCTGACTGCTCCTACATTCAGGGAGGTCATTCCACAATATTTTATTAGTTTTTTTTATTGGCATACATTAAAGAGCATATTATGCAGCTATAGCCCTACCAATTGGATGTATATTTCAATGTTCAAATGTTCAATGTTTCAAAAGAAACAACTGTTTGGAGCAGGGAATCTCTTTCATATTTCATGAAAAGGAAAATGTTGGTTCATGGTTAGGCTCCCACAGGGAGGGGCAGGAAAGCTGAACTCTGAGACATATTCACTGTGTTTGTGTTTGTGTTGTGTTGTGTGACTTTCTATTAACCGTGGCATTATAGGACTCAAGTCGGTGTGCTGTTTGTAGATGATTCATGTTCTGTTAGCCAGATTGACTTTACCGTCTTAACCGTGTCAATAGATATCACACACACACAATATCAAGTATAAGTCCTGGAGAAACCTAGCAAGGATGTGGTCTTTGACAGTAATTCCATGTTGAACGATTTATAGCACTTGAGGAGATTAAAAAACGGTGACGGCGTCATTTATAATTCCCTTGAGGCTTTAGGTGAGCTAGGTTGGCTAGCTTGGTTTCTGCCGTCCACCCAAGTGTGAGATTTATGACCATGCGATGGTTCACCAACTGTGTGAACAATAGGGTCGGGCTTTGTAACACAGAAGTTGCAGCGACAAACACACACCTTGTTTGCTTCCCTATCTATTAACTGATACGCAGTGATACGCAGACTGATTTCACTGCAGTGTACTTGTACTTTTATGTGACAAATTAACTAATCCCAAGACTCTCCCCTGTACCTTCTTAACACCGAGATCCTTACTATCGCACAGGATGAGATTTGTTTAGCTGACTCATTTTTGGAAAACCATTGTGTGGCTTCTGGCATACGCCACATGGCTTTCCTGAGCTCCTCGAACACCAAAGACACAGGAAGTTACAGAAACCGTTTTATTGTCAGAGTTGTGGATGTTTTTGCAGGCAGAGCAGACGGAAAATGCTAGCATGGCAGGACTGTGTGTGTGTGTGTGTGTGTGTGTGTGTGTGTGGTGTGTGTGTGTGTGTGTGTGTGTGTGTGTGTGGTGCCTTGTTCGCCCATTGCACCACAGGTGTGCAGCCGCACCCACCGTGGCCCCAGAGTCTAACCAGCCTGACTCGGGAGCCGGGCCAGGTTGCCAGGCTGCTTAAACCAGCCACCAACCACACACACACTCCACAACATCGTAAACCCTAATTTAATTCAAATAAAATTCATTTTAAGGTGTGTATTGCGGAATGTTGCTGTTGTATTATGTGTTATGATGTTGGGTTGTGGTGCATATTATTTCATTTAAAGTGTTTTATCTAATTTCAAACCTCTTGGTCTCAAGCTCATTTTGTCACTTTTATTTCAAACAGCGTACAGGGCACTCCCCAACATGGCTTTCCCAAAATAAATAGGATTTTAATGATTTTTTAACGATTGTTTACGCGATTACAAATACATACACATTGAACTTTTCTTCTCCCTTTTCCTCATCTTTCCTGAACCACCCCAGATCAATAAAGTGTTTGCTTATCTCAAGACAAAGGGTCTGACACACTGAAATCCATGGTTGATCAATAAATAGTGGTTTATTTGAACAACATATGGCTTATGTACAAGTGCATTATTAATGTTAAAACAAATAAAACATTCAAATAAAATAAAATCAGAACGTGTATTGGTACAATCCATGTTTTCGTTTTTTCGTATTTTTTTTTTTTTACATTCATTATAACCTCCATACAATAGAGATTTTTTTTTTTTTTAGCCAGAAGCAAGATCTTTAGAAGCCAAAGTAATGCCTACGTTGGGACGGGGGGGAGGGGAGGGGTTATGCTGTTGAGAATGTCGCTTTCCCAAGTCGAACACGTTTGCCAATCTCGTCAAGACACAACTCTTTTGTTAACAGTCAAAAAGGGGAGCTCATACCTCAACATACAGTCGAGCGACATGTTGGTTTTAGTGGTTTCATCATCATTCCTATTGTCTTTTTGTTATTTCTTTGTTGGTATTAGTACGGCACGTGCTAAGCCTTGTGCAACAATGTTACCAGGGTATCAGTGATTGTATCGTTTGGCTGGCTTCTGCACCGCAAAGACCATCTCTACCAATGTGCCCATAGTGGTTTATTTTTAAATAATGGCTGTGACAGCAACTTATATAAATTAGTGAACCCAGTGCAAAAGGTTCAATGTATGGAAATCATGCAAAAGAAACATCGACCGAGAATGTATATGTTTTCAAAATCCTCTCCCGATTTCTTTATCAGCTTTTTAAGGCAGCCAAAGTATAAATCAAAAAATTGTGCTCAATTTGCAAATATTGTGCTTTAACGCTCGGCATTGGCATTCTTTTAACACATGGAAACTCTCAAACGTTCTCATTGTCGTACTTTCCCCTTCTAAATCAAAATGACATACACCATATAGTCCAGCTGTATGTGCGGATGTCTATCACAGGACAACAGAAAGACAACAAAAAAACAACAGTTGGTACCAGGTACACAATCATAGGAAAGTACCACACACACACACACACACACACACACACACACACACACACACACACACACACACACACACACACACACACACACACACCACACACACACACACACACACACACACACACACACACACACACACACACACACACACACACACACACACACAATGTAACTGTAAAAGACTGGGTTTATCACATTTGAAATGACGAGACATAATTTTGGCTCTAGAATCGTACAGTACAAAGTGTTTTACTATTGACGAAGAATGCTTGTAAACGGTGGCCTATATCTTACAATCATATTCTAGTTTGCTAGGTAAGTGGTACAATCGCCTCAACGCGTCCGATGTGTAGCTACCGATGAACATAACTCATAAGTGTAATGCTGCCCACAGTGGTGTTCTGAAAGGAACGCGACTCCAAAGAATCTCCATCTTTATAGTCTTTTGATGTAAAAAAAAAAATGTTTATAGGCTAATAGTTTGAAAATGGCAAATTGAAGCAAAGGACAGGACACTGATTTCAAACTGAGGATCACAAGTGGACAAGCGGTAAATATTGCAGCGTATGGAAGTAAAATCATAGTGTGCATGTATGAATCGTGACATACAAACTATGTATACTTCGTTGTACATTATTTCGGGTGGTGGGGGGGGAAAAAAGCAATGATTTTCGATGTTGTGATATGTTGTGATGTGATGAACTGGATTTTCACCAATGGTCCATTGAACTTTTCTTTTTTTTTTTTTTTCAAGGTTGCTTTTTTGAATGTTTATTTTCCTTTTTCATTCATGCTTTGTCCCCCATGTGCAAAGCATAAGGTGTCACTAAACATTCACACAAACATTAGTCTGAATGCCTCGTAGCTTTGTACAGTAAAGGGCGCACACACACACACACACATACACACATATACACACACACACACACACACACACCACAGGAGATTATGCTCCAAAAACTAAATCAAGCACAACACCTAAGTATGCATTTGCTGACAACGCTACAATTTTTTGAGAATAAAAATAATAAAAATAACAATTGCATCATACCAGAGGATTTATTGACTGGAGCGATCGCAACAAAAAACTAAAAAAAGAAAGAAAAAATAACCTTTCAAGCTCACACTTTCAAACGGTCATTCTTTTGTTTTACAGAGGAAGTCGTCATTATTCTGGCAAAATACAAAGTTGCATCTCCGGACCTTGGAAAAAAGAAAAAAGGTCTGTTTCTGGGCCACAGTCTTTGCTCCACACCAAACGGTGCTCTGACATTCATAACATATGGATGTTGTCATTCATAATAACACATCGTGTTATACTTATTTATTGGCACAGCAGAATCTTTTTTTTGTTTTTATTTGGTCAGATTAGCTTTTGGTGTTTTTTGTGTGTTTAGTTAATTAAATGTCCAATTGTTCTTGGATTGCATTTGTTTAGTTTACTCGGGACTAAAATTATTTTACCGTTAAACTTTTTTTTTTTTTTCCCTTTCATCCCTCAATGTAGCCCCGACAATTTTACACAAAAATGCTTCGCGGACACGTCATTAGAACAAAGGTACGAGTGATTTTTCGTTTTTTTCTTCTTTCAGGAGCAGCAACGCAATTCCACCAAACACTTCAGTGCAGCAGAGTTCCAGTTTAGTCCTCCTCCTCCTCCTCTGAGTCTTTAAAACAACAGACAGTGATTCTCATTGATTTTCTTTTTTCATTTTGAAGTTTTTTTTTTGTTTTTTTACACGTAGTAAGTAGTTCATGGGCTGGTGATATCAGCATTGCAAAACGTTTACCGTGACACGATCACAAGACAGCCTCTCAGCACCGTCTCAGTACTGTCCCCTCCCAACCCCGCCCACTTGCATCGTCTCCGTTCATTGGCTGAGTGCAGTGAGGATGATCAGTATATGTGTGGCTTCCTCCACGGAAGTCTTCGTCAAGTGCCTGTGTCGCGCCAACAGCGTGGCGGTAACACCTTAACCCGCCCCCACCCCGACCCCCCGCCTTGTCACACCCCCTCGGACCAGTTTCCACGCCCCCCCCCCCCCACCCTCATCCCTTCCCCCGCCTTCCTGTTTGGAGCACGGCCTCATGCAGGGAACCTCACGACGACAGCTCCCCGTTGAAGGTGTTGTTCTCCGCGTTGCTGGAGTCCCTGAGGGGGAGGAGCCCGGAGTCTATCGGGGAGGAGACAGTGCATTCAATTTGGGAGACAGACTCCTCCTCCTCCTCCTCTTCTTCACCTTCTTCTGCAGAGAACGGTTCTGCCATCTCTGGTACCGCCGGCTCGACGTGCCGAGGGGTCGTCACCTCGGCCCCGCCGGCCCCCGGCTCAGGGGGCGAGGCGTGGACGATGTCCGTGATGGGGAGGACCACCGCTGGTGAGGCCACAGGCACGCCGGCCTCCGTGGCCGAGGGAGGGGGGGCGGTGGCGGCGGCGGCGGGGGGGTCCGCCTCAACGGGCAGTGAGGGAGGCGGGGACGGGGGTGTGCAAATAAGAGGGGGAGAGGGAGGAGGGGGAGAGGGAGGAGGGGGAGGGGAGGGAGGAGGAGCTACATCATGAATGTCCTCAATACAAGGAGGAGGAGGAGAGGGCGGAGGAGGAGGAGAGGGCGGAGGAGGAGAAGGAGTTGAGTCCAACGGTGGGGGCTGGATAGAGTCTATGAGTGGCAGCGTGGGGGAGTCTATCTTTGGGAGCGGGGAGGAGGAGGAGAAGGGAGGAGGAGGAGGAGGAAGGGTGACCGGTACGGTTTCCTCCGCTGAGAGTGGGTCCAGCCCCCCGGGTGGGGCGGGGGACCCCACGGCAGGCTGTGGATCTGCGGCGCCGTGGATGAGGGGGTCATGGAAGGGGGGTGGAGAGGGAACAGGAGGAGGCGATGGACCAGGTGTGGGAGAAGAAGGAGGAGGAGGGAGAGGGGGAGGAGCAGAAGAAGGAGGAGGGAGAGGAGGAGAAGTAGAAGGAGGGGGAGGGGGAGGAGGAGGGGAGGAAGGAGGAGGGAGAGGAGAAGAAGAAGGAGAAGGAGGGAGAGGAGAAGAAGAGGGAGGGGGAGTGGGAGGAGGCCGCTCTTGCGTTGACGGGGCGGGGCCGGCGGCAGGGGCTTCGGGGGGGCTTGAGTCTAACAGGCTGGGCGGCTCAGAGACCTCCTTGACAGGAGCCACAGGAGGCGGCAATGGCGCGCCGAGCAGCGGCTGGACGGCAGGAGGGTGACCGCAGGTGCCCGGGGGCACCCGAGAGTCCCCCGGCGACGGCGGACGGGGGGGCTTCAGGACGGGGATGAGGGTTGACCCCGCCGCCCCGTTGCCGTTCAGCTGCGTGATGACGGTGATGTCGACCGGCTGGACGGCAGGAGGGTGACGGCAGGTGTCTGGGGGCACCCGAGAGTCCCCCGGCGACGGCGGACGGGGGGGCTTCAGGACGGGGATGAGGGTTGACCCCGCCGCCCCGTTGCCGTTCAGCTGCATGATGACGGTGATGTCGGCCGGCTTGACGAACTCCCCGGGCTCCTCCGCGTCGGACAGGAGGGGGTCGGTGACGCAGGGCGCCCGGTGCAGCGGCGTGGAGGACAGCAGGTGCTCCTTGCTGGACAGGTTGACGCAGTCCTTGTCCAGCGACGAGGTGATCATGGGGGTCATGGGCAGGGAGCAGTAGGAGCGGCCGTTGGGGTCCTTGGCGTCCGCCTTGAGCAGGTGCACATCCATGGCCGCCAGGTTGATGACCGAGGGCGCCGTCAGGTCCACGGCCGAGGACGCCGTGGAGTCCATGGCGGACGCCACGGTGTCGGCCGGCGCCTCGTGCAGCGGCGTGTCGTGCACCCGCGTGTAGTCCCTGCTGCTCTCCGAATGGGGCAGCTGGAGGCGCTGGTCCCCGGGCTTGCGGGGCGGCAGCAGGGTCTGGCGGGAGTAGTACTCGCCGTCCGCCAGGGTCTCGGGCAGGGGCTGGTAGCGCGTCTCCGGCAGCAGCAGGATGCAGATGATGCAGATGAGCGTGCAGCAGGCGAAGATGATGTGGTGGAGGAAGTAGCCCTTCTGGTTGTGGAGCTCCATGATGGGGGCGGTGAGCATGCCGAAGCCGGCGCTGGCCAGAACCAGGCCCACGCCGCCGCCCCTAGGGGTGAGACAGAGGCACATGGGGCGGTTAGAAGGTCTGACTGCGCTGCTGGAAGGCTATGTGCGGACGTCTGACTCACAAGTGACCTGCAAACTAGCCTTGCTGGGATGCATTACTCACTGTGAAAAGAAGTGGGAGACATTGAACGAAAAGGCAGAAACTCGCTCATTGTGCAACGGGAACATTCTCTCTGGCGCTGAACGCTGAAAACAAATCACTGCCATTTTATCCTGCAGCAGCAGAGAGTGCTGCAGCACTATAAAACCCTCCTCCTCCTTTCCCCCTCGGTGGGATCAACTCGACACCGCAGTTGCTCATTCTCACCAGCAGGGGGCCTCCCGCCTTACATAACATGCTGGGTCATGTATCCTCCAGAAGAAGAAGAAGAAAGAAGAAGAAGAGGGGAATTTGTACAAGACATGCTGATAGAATTACCTCAGCCATTAGACTTGTCTGAGGCGGGTCGGGTTTTATAGTTGTCAACATTCCAGCGAGCATGTGTTTGATCGGTTGCGTATCGATAGGACAGCTAACGTTGCCAGTAGTCATTATGAACATGCCTGGACTATGAGACTATCTCTCTGAGAAAGACAAAGTCTACAGTGTCTGTACCGTGTATATATATGTCGCTGCTCGTTGAGTTATCAGCCAAGAACGTTGCACAAACAGAAACGTCTCAAAATCAGATGACATGAGCAAAAGATTAAGTTAGGACTGATCCATGCAATAACATACAAAAGGCAGCGCCACCTTGTATTTGTGAGGACACAGTATGTCTCATGCATTATCAGCGGACAACATGACAAAAAACAAAAATGTGACCGAACAAGATCACGTGAACAAAGAAACAATAAAAAAAAAAGAAAGAAAACAATGTAGCTATTGTGTCCACCCCTCAACGCCCCCCCCCACCACACACACACACACACACACACACACACACACACACACACACACACACACCCACCCCCCACCCCCCCCCACACACCCCTCACCCGGAGGATGGTACGGTCCGGCGTGTGCGGTGGGATTACCTGATGACGGTGGGGGTGATCTCAGCACAAAAGAAGATGCTCAGGTTGCTGACTGCGTGGGACGAGAACATGCCGATGATGGAAAAGGCGATGGAGAAGTTCCTATTCAGCGTATCGGAGCGCACTGCAGACCCAGCAGGAAACACACACACACACACACACACACACACACACACACACACACACACACACACACACACACACACACACACACACACACACACACACACACACACACACACACACACACAGAAGTACATTTAGTTTTACTACCCGCCCCCCCATCCTGCCTGCTTCCAACTGTGAATACACTTGAATAATGAACAGGCATGTGTGTGTAGGGTAGGAATTGCATGCATTTGTTCATGTCAGGAGGTTATTTTTGTGTTGTGATTAAGTGCAGGTTCTGCTGCAGCTCTATCCTATTTATAACCTGCACAGGTGAACCGACCGACCGGATGCTAGGAGGAACATGCACCATTTGCGAGCCTGTTTACCATTTAAGGCTTCCATAGAGTCCAATACGTTTTAGGGTGAACTCTTATATGAAATAAATAAATAAAACATAATGATGATGAGGGCCCAGACATTGTGTGTGTGTGTACTGTGCATTACGATCTTGTACACTGTGTTCGATCTGTAGTATTTTTATCTACCGTTTCTCATTTTTGCTTGTATGTTACTTTGTGAGTGTTCAGGAGTGTTTTTTGTGTCATCTAAATTGTTAAATTGTATTTTGAGTTGTGTTGTGACTGGTAAGATGCTAATTAATTGCCCTTCTGGGGATGAATAAAGTTGCCTGAACTGAACAGTTGTTTCCGATCGGCCCGGCTTGCCAGCGCATCGAGACCCGAGTTCTGGTGGCGCTTAAACGGCGCCCATCAGGAGGCGCGTCGGAGAGGCGTGGTCGGGCACACAGAGGATCAGACGCAACTCTCGTGCCCGCGACGATCGGCTCATCGCTAATCACTAAATCGCTAATCCTCAATGCGGGACCGAGCGCAACAACAACAACAACAAAAAGAGCGAGTCATTTGGCTGCCCGGAGGAGGGATTAGGAAAGAGGAAGGGGGTGGGGTTTAGAGGGGGGTAGAGACGGCTGATGAACAAACAGGAAGCAGGCCGGGGGGGAAGAGAGCGCTTCTGAACAGAGACGTGCGCTTTCGCTTCGGAAACGCACACAAAAAAAAAAATGGGAGGAGGAAGTACGCTCGAGCCAGGGGTCGGCTGGGAATGACACCTGGGGACGTAGTTAAGGGCGGGCGGTGGGCTTTTGTCTGCACGCAGGGGGGGTCGGAGCCTCCGGATGGAATGTCTGCCCGGTGTTCCAGGACATTCCATCAGGAGGGTCCCACGTTCTCCGACAACTAACGAAGAACAATGGGATGTGAATTGAAAAATAACATCATTCATAATTAGTCATTGGATACCGTGGGCCCGTGGGGAATGAATCTCATTCTGTGTGTGTGTGTGTGTGTGTGTGTGTGTGTGTGTGTGTGTGCACGTGTGTGTGTGTGTGTGCATGTGTGTGTGTGTGTGCATGTATATCATGTCTCAAGCCCTCTACAAAAGTAACACTATGGCTCCAAATGCAATATAGAGACACATAATTAATTATAGAAGGGTGATGACCATACCTATATTTAGTTGAACGCTGTATTTCCCCAACACTGGAAAACAAAAGCACACACACATGTACATCATTTCACAATGCAGTAATCAGTATGTTTAGTAAAACAAACAAAAAAAACTAAATCGTCCATTCATGTCTGCAATCACTAACAAGGTCAATCACTGACGAGGTTGTGACATGGAAAACACAGAACAGAACACACACACACACACACACACACACAAACCTGTCCACATACAGTTAATACTCTACATCTGCCCCAGAGAAAACACAGGGCCTTGTAACCTTGATGTGTTGACTCGAGTTAGAGATTAAACTTATTTGGTTTTTGGTGTTGTCCCTCTTAGATATCCCTGCTGTGTAAATGATGACGCCATGCGTTTTAGCAATACGACACATAACATAACACACAAAGAGACATGGATTGACGCTTTCGTTCAAGTGCGCCAATATTATAGTGAGAGCATAGTGTGTATAAAGATCATGGAGTTTGTCACATTTTGAAGAAGTCGTATGTCAACTTGATTCAATAACAAACAAGTCAAGCCTAAAACGAATTGTTTGAAATGTCCAATCGATCTGAACCATAGAAGAGATTGTGTTTTTTGGAATGTGTGATGGGTTCTGAACCATCAGAGAGATTGTGGTTGCTGTGTTGGTGTGTGTGTGTGTGTGTGTGTGTGTGTGTGTGTGTGTATGAGCATGAGTGTGTGTGTGTGTGTGTGTGTGTGTATGAGCATGATTGTGTGTGTGTGTATGAGGTGTGTGTGTGTGTATGAGCATGAGTGTGTGTATGAGCGTGTGTGTGTGTGTGTGTGTGTGTGTATGAGCATGAGTGTGTGTGTGAGCATGAGTATGTGTGTGTGTGTGTGTGTATGAGCGATGAGTGTGGGTGTGGTGACCCGTGTGTGTTGTGTGTGTGTGTGTGTGGTTTGTGTATGAGCATGATTATGTGTGTGAGTGTGTGTGCGTGCGTGCGTGCCATGTGTGTGTGTTACTGACGGTTGAGCAGGCCTAGCTGCAGCAGCGACGCCAGCGCCGTGATGATCATGAACATCAGCAGCCCGCCGCGTCGGCCCATCAGCCCCACGGCCGGGCACAGCGCCATGCAGGACGCCACGGCGATGCCCGCCATGGTGTAGTAGTCGGCGTAGAAGTTGTGGAACATGGTGGTCTCCCGCGCCTCGGGGTCCATCATGCTGCGGGCGAAGCAGTGGTGGATCCCGTAGCCCGTCAGCCTGCGGGCGTGCGAGGGCGACATGTACACACACAGACAGAGACAGACAGACAGACAGACAGAGAGAGGTCAGAGACGGTGAATATGACGAGAGACTGACGGCTCACCTCGCTATAGTGTGCTCAACATGTGGTGGGTTGTGATCCACCCTGGTTCGATTCCCGGACCTGTACGCAGAGACGACATGTCTGTCTGTGTCTTTCTGTTCGTCTGTCTGTCTGTCTGTCCAGAACCTGTACACAGAGGGTACATGCCTGTCTGTCTATCTGTCTGTCTGTATGTCCGTCTGTGTCAGTCTGTCTGTCCCAAAACTGTATGCAGAGGGTACATGTCTTTCTGTCTCTCTATCTGCCTGTCTGTGTCCGTCTGTATGTCTATATCCATATGTCTGTCCATGCCCGTCCATCTGTGTGTGTGTGTGTGTGTGTGTGTGTCCGTCTGTCTGTCCGTCTTCTGCATACGTCAGGTTATCGTTTCCTTTTCTAACCTTTGTCACAGAGCACCTTCATTCCCTCCCACCCTCCACCACCACCCACCTTCCAGTCCCAGCACCTTGGGCACGTGGGCGGCAACTCATTAAAATGCACTTCATCAGCCACGTCTCCCGTTTCATTCGCCCGCCGGCACAACACAGCCCGACCAGATTTAGAAGAGAATAAATAAATAATTTATACTAATCGATAGGTGTGGGAGTCGATAGACATCAGCAAGGTGGGAGGGGGGGGGAGACAGGTTTTCAAGATTGGGCACCACTAGCGTGCCTGTTTGTGTGCATATAGAACTGTATTATAAGTATAATATAATCCCTGTATCTACATTAGACCAGACAGGTAGTAAAAGCAGAGTTGACTCAGGGTGGGGTGGAGAGACATTAAGACAATAGAGAGCAAAATAGAGAGAGAGAGGGGGAGAGAGAGAGAAAGAAAGAGTAACAGAGACGCAGGAGAAAAGACGAAGAGACAAAACTAAAAGGGAGATAAACAAGATCACAGACGGCACACATCTGAGCGAAAAGACGGATAGAGAGATGAAACACACTGGGAAGTAGGGGGGCGGATGGAGGACAATAGTTATCTCCTCTCTCTCCCTCTCTGTCTGTCTCGACTATAACCTCAAGCAAGCAAACATAGTCACATAGACACCGACATGGAGAAATGAACAACACGCACACGCACACACACACACACACACACACACACACAACACACACACACACACCACACACACACACACACAACACACACACACACACACACCCCCACCCCTCCTGGTTGTCTACTGTTTCATAAGCTCATGCAATATTCATTTTGAGTTTAGGGAGCCGGGGACTCCATGCAATGAGGCTCACGCCATCAAAACTGTAGCGGCAGGTCTATAAAAGGAGAGGATGAGAGAGGAGGAGAGGAGAGGAGGAGAGTTGAGAAGAGAAGAGAGGCAGGGAGAGGCGAGAGGGGAGAAGGGGAGGAGAGGAGAGGAGAGGAGGAGAGGCAAGGAGAGGTGAGAAGAGAGGCAACGAGGGGAGGAGGGGAGAGGAGGAGAGGAGATGAGAACAAGAGAGGTGAGAAGACAGGAGATGAGGACAGGAGAGAAGTGAGGAAAGGAGAGGCGAGGAGAAACAAGGAGAGGCAAGCAAAACAGGAGAAGGGAGGAGGAGGAAGGAGGAGGGGAGAGGAGAAGCCAAGACATGACGAGAGGAGAAGGAGAGGGAGGAGGACAGGAGAGATCGGCAGCTGAAACTTTATATCAGCATCATTGTGGGAAGCAGAAAATATAGAAACACCGCGGGGCTGGATAAAAGCCCTGGTGGACGCTGATCAATGCCGGATCGACCCTCTCGGCTCAATAGCAGCGTCTCGTCTCGACTCCACAGCGAGGTGTGCCCAACTGGCATCACTTTAACTACCGCGCACGCACACGCACACACACACACACACACACTTTCCACTCATCCGTTTTCCACTGTGTCCTCTCACAAATCCATCGCAGCCAGAAACCCGTACGGTAACAGCCGAGGAGCACCCGCGGGTTCGTAAACACACTTACGAATTCACGCAGAGGACGACAATGTTTTTCCACAGGTTCCTGGTCCCCACCATCTTCACGATGCACGTCTTCTTGGGCTTCTTCTGCAGAGCGCCCTGCAGTTCTGTCACAAGGAGGGGGATGAGGAGGAGGAGGAGGAGGAGGAGGAGGAGACAGAAAATAGGTGTTGTAGGTAAGGTCAGCCTGGACAACATTGGACAAGTCGGCATGTCTTCACAACGACGTCACTTCACGTAAAGCTAAGGGGGCAGCCATGACGGTTGTTGAAAGCAACGTGCCATGACTCCTCCTCATCATCATCATTATCATGTGACCTCTTTTGATCTCACGTTTTAATGAAATTATTTTGGGAGGTAAGGAGGCAATTCGACGGCAACGCGCCTCCTAACCGCAGATGATGCATAAAAAGCTGCTCGGATGTCGGGATGCACCGGAGAAAAAAATACCAACGAAATACCAACAACATAAGAATAAAAACAATAGAAGAATACATTGTGGCAGCCGGCCACTGAGGAGCATAGGAGGAGAGCTGTGGAAACAGTATGGGGGGCCGAGATTCCCCATTCGGCCCCCAGACGGAGCCCGTGAGACAAGGGTTTTGAGGCAGGCAATCAGCCGTATTGGAATTGGCTGCGGCTCGTTGAGGAAACGCCGCGGCAGCCAATCAGGGCCTTGCATACAGGAAATAAATAAGAGTGGACCTGGGTGGTGTAGGGAGTCGAGGAGAGAGAGGAGGAAAGAGAGTTGGAAGATGAAGTGGTTGTGTTGGAAGTGGAAGTGGAAGTGGAAGTGGAAGTGGGAGGGGAAGAAGTTGCGGACGTGGGAGAGAAAGAGGAGGAAGAGGAGGAGGAGGAAGAGTGGATACCAAGACGAAGAGTGAGTATAGAAGGAAAATAAGTGGCTGTGTGCCTTGACCGTTTGCCTGTCTGAGAACCCGTTTTGTGGATGACCCTTGCCTGCCTGACTACCCCTCCCGCCTGCCTTGCCCTGGACCGTATGAGACTACTTCCCGGTGTGATAACCCCCCTGCTTATGGACTACGACGACTCTCTTGGATTACGGACTCGGTACTGACAGTAATATTATATCTCCCTCCCCATTACAGTCAACAAAAGACATATTTCCTATAAATACTGGTGTGGACCTTTGAATTATTGTTTTCAGTCCTGTGCACACTCATCACAACCCCAGAGTGTGTCACAACATGTACAGTGAATAAGCCTAAAAGAAAAATATAGGCAAGATATTTAAGAAACAAAAAACAAGTTGGCAATGGTATTGAGAAGTAGTATTGCACATGATAAGAGGAATATTGCACATGATGATGAAAGGTAATGTTGAGTAGTATTGCACATGATATTAAGAGTATTGTACAGTGACAGTGAAATGTGAGAGGTACACAAAAAAGTCTCCAAATAATGTTCGTCCCCGTTTACTCTTTCAGTGGCCAGCAGCCGCGAGCTTTTGACGGTTTGTCTCAAGACTTGGGCAATGTGCTAAATAATTCATTCTATTTTTTTCAGTTTCATCTTTTACATCGGCTGATTAAAGTGTTGCGGGGAGCTCCTCACACACACACGAGGCTCCTTGGACATCTGCCTGCTGTATAAGTGAATTAATAGCCGCAGCGAGGGGTACTCC
>PIJE02000235.1:353453-389107 GCA_002895965.2 Coryphaenoides rupestris | reverse complement strand
ACGAGGTCCCGCCCCCCGCCGAGATGGCCAATGAGGCGGCGGTGAACAACGCTCTGATGCAGGCAGACGCCGTGCGCATGATTGGCATCCGCAAGAAGGCCGGGGAGCCGCTGGTGAGGCAACACACACACACACACACACACACACACACACATACACACATACACACACACACACACACACACACACAGTTATAGTCATAGGTTTTCCATATTGAATTCAGATTTGCGTCATTCATTCTGCTTTAGTGTAATTTAACTAACATGCATCTAAATAGAAACGTTATCTTAAAAAGGATTAACAAAGTACACATTTATCCATCTAACCATCAATCCATCTGTACAATGAGGGACAGATGCAGCCTCTTGCGTCTGTAGGACAGTGGAGATGATCGAACCGAATCGGATAGCCGGGCCAGCACGTCATCCGTTTCCCCTGTACCAATCTACTCATACATCTCAATATGCTAATAGAGATTATTCTGTTGATATTCACACCGATTGTCTGAGGGCAGATTTTAAGCACAGATGTTGTTTTTGAGGTCTAAGCGTGGGGCGGGTGGTGGGGTCGGCCTGCTGTGTGTTTTTTATGCACGTGCGGGCGGGGGTCCGGGGAGCCCCTGGCTGCGCAGGTGTGTCGCGGGGACGGCGGGACAGCTGTAGAATACAAATGACCCCAAGCTGCTCCCACCACCATCTTAATTCTGCTCCGATTCTTCACTGATCAAGACAAGGCCACTGCTTTGATTGTATGAAATCACAGCGGGTGCAATACTGGGACGGATTTACTTTGTATTCTGAATGACAAAAGACTCCGATAGACGGATAGAGGACGCCAACGCGGGTATTCGCCTCCTAGCCACGTCCACCTACACCCGAAGCAACAATAAAAAAAAAAAAACGCACGGCCTTTGAAGCCTTTTTCCGAGACTCAATTACAAACCGTCTAGAGCTCTTAGCCTTCGGCACCGTAATGGCTCTAATTGACCCGAGCATCTGTGGCAAAGTGCAGCAGATGTCAGCCCAGGCCCGGCCCCCCTCCACTCACTCCATCCATCCATCCATCCATCCATCCATCCATCCATCCATCCATACCATATGTAGGACAGCATGAGCAGCAGAGGGCAGATGATGACTGCCTGCAGCACCTGCCAGTCGCGGCAGAGGTACGCCACGCCAGGCATCAGGAGCTGGCCGCCCAGCACCACGAAGCTGGCCACCATCGTCATGGAGAAGCGCCAGCTTGGGAGACACAGCTCCAGCCCTGATGAGGGAGAAAGGGAGGGAGGGAGGGAGGGGGAGGGAGAGTGACAAGAGAACAGAGACAGACAAGAGAGAGCAGACAGACAGACAAAGACAGAGACAAAGACAGAGAGAGAGAGACAGAGAGAGTCAGACAAAGACAGAGAGAAGAAGAGAGATAGAGAGAGAGAGACAAGACAGAGACGAGAGAGACAGAGAGACAGACAGACAGACAGACAGACAGACAGAGAGAGGAGAGAGACAGAGACAGAGAGAGACAGACAGACAGAGAGAGGGGGGGCAGACAGACAGAGAATAGTGAGGATTTAAAAATTATATAACAGTATTTTTTGGTTTGTTTATATTAAGTATTCAGTGTTGTTTGCAATAACAAGTGGAATGTAGAGGAAAGGTTATGGAAGGAATACATGAAAAGTACATTGAAGGGAATTGCAGAATTAAAAGAAATATGTCAGTGAGTGAAGAAGATAAGTTTGACTATTTGAGTTGATATTTCACTAGTTCACTAATTCTGTAGCTCTCTGAAGATGCAGTTTAGGGGCGTGGTGATGGAGACATGGTTCATCCCCTCTCCCCACTCTTGTTCCTTCTCGACTAAAATAGCAAATTGATGAATGGATCGCATCTCCGTGGCAGCGTACGCCGTCGTCTTGCTCAGGGACACCTCGACACCGGGCCTAGGGGGGGAGCCGGGGATCTAAACCAGCAACCAGACAAACCGCACTCCGTCTCCTGAGCCGCTGCCGCCGTGTTTTCAACGTGACCGGCTGTTATACCGCAAACGATTTAGTTTAATAGAGAGCGCGTCTTGGACAAGCTGTGGCAGCAACCGTGACGAGTCGTATATTAGTTTCATAGCAACAACGACGACGACGACGACTGAAAGATTGAGTCCTGGATCCCCTGCAAATCAACTATAATGCGTGCCTTCTGGCGTGAGATTTCATCTGGCTCTCCAAAGAAATTAATTCTTGGTAAAGCAGATCGGGGGGGAGAAGCCGAGATGGATGGCAGGGTTTTCCCGATGTACTCCCCCCTCCCAGTTCTGCATGCGTCTTATTTGAAATCGGTTCGTTTGGAAAAGGTCAGATTAGAGGGAGCGTAGAGGAAGAGGGGGGGCGAGGATAATGGCGCGAGACGAGACGGTACGGTTCCTGACTGCGGCGGCTAATCGCGTACAGACGTGGGAGCAGCATCATCGCGCTACTGTGAGACTAATGCATGAACGCCTGATCATATCAAAGCCATCGTGATGACAATATTACGACCGTGGAAGTCATTTCAGCGACAGTACGAACACAAGCTGCGAGAAAAAAAGTAAAAAAAAAGCCAGGGACACAAACGAAGCGACTCGTACCACAGACGTACCAGTACTACATACATTCCATGTACTTGTACTTATTTACTGATTCAGATTCAAAAGGGCTTCATTGGCGTGGAAAACGTCCATGGCAATCGGAAGCCAAAGCACAAAAGATTATATGATAAAACATGATAGAACAAAATGTTAACATTTCTTATCAGATCATCTAAAGAAAAACATAATAGAAATTGAAATGTGTCAGAAGTAACATCTTGATTATGTGGTAACAGTCTGGATAGAGTAGAGCTAATCAAACTATTTCCTGGGACTCGGCCATAGAATGACTTTATTAGCTGGTATATAGACTACGACTAAACACACGTAGAGTAGAGACCCCATGGTGGTGGTAAGAGAATGCCAGGGAGTACACACACACACACACACACACACACTTGGTATTCTGTGCAGCAAGTCGGCGGACTAACCGCGGCGGCGGACAAGAAAAAGGCTTCCTTGTGCTTGTGTTCTTTCACTCTGTCAGAATGGCAGCGATTCATTCAAAGCCCGCCTCATCAGCATGTACGCCACGGCGGTGGGCAGCGAGCAGAGACAGCCCGGCCCCCCTTCAAGCCCCCACGCCCCCGCCCCCCCCCGAGCAGGAGCTCAGGAGCTCACCACACACACACACACACACACACACACCACACACACACACCACACACACACACACACACACACACACACACACACACACACACACACACACCACACACACACACACACACACACACACACCAGCATACCACACATATCCAATACACACCACACACAATGCCACCAAACACACCCCCCCCCCCCCCTTTTTTAAAATGCATGTATCTGTGTCCTCCTCCCCCGTTCATGGGGGCACAACTGTCCCAAAACGGGGGTCATCCTCCATCGCCGCGGTCACCGCCTCGACGGACAGTCAGCAGACGGGGCCGGGATGGGTTTCAAGGTGACAGGTCCCGGGTAATACAGTCTCTGCCAGAGGGCACCACTTCATTCCAGTGCGAGTGAACAAAACGGCAGGAATTTCAATTAGCAACCCCACCACCACCCCCCCACACACACACACACACACACACACACACGATGCCGCCACCTCCCCCCCCCACAACCTCTCTCTCTGAACGGCCTGGACATGAATAATAGCCTCTGTTCACAGACACCGTCGCAGCTGGAACCACAAAGCCAATGAGTGCAGAGCAGGGCAGCGGGCGCACAGCCTGCTGGGTCTGAACCAACTCACCCCGAGTCTCTCTCTCCCCCCCTCTCTCTCTACGAGCCTGGGAGGGGTCTGAACCAACTCACCCCCCCGAGTTTCTCTCTCCCCCCCTCTCTCTCTACGAGCCTGGGAGGGGTCTGAACCAACTCACCTCAAGTCTCTCTCTCCCCCTTGCTCCGTCTCTATGAGCCTGGGAGGGGTCTGAACCTAGTCAATCTCTCCCTCTCGTGGTGTTAGTGTTCTTGTGTGGTTTGATTGTGGTTGGAGGGGTAGGGTGGTGACGGAGAGGGGGAATTTATTATTGCTGGTTGTTAATTGGAATTAGAAAAATAAGGCAAGGGAAATCAACGGTAGTGACATGAAATAAATGCAGTATTCTGTATCTCATATATTATTGAATAATATGATTAAATAAAATATTTACAAACTTCTCAGTAACCTTTGCTTGTTAATCAATAAGATTACTATATAGATTTTCAAGAAACAATCTAGTAGACAGCGTTGTCATGCCATATACAACTAAATGACCAGAAATGCTATTCGCTTCATTTCACACACATCAAGTTGAGTATCTATATTTAAGCCTTAATCCATTGGATCATAGTTCACTTCTCAATGTCTTAGTATTCGGTTTTTTTAATTCAGTATACTTTTGTCCGCATCCTTTTGGGTTTATTCATTCTTTAGTGGCTAAATAAATGTCTTTAATTAATAAGTATCTGCTGTGACATTTAAATTATATTAACGATTTTAATAATGTCAAGCTTATATATTCATCTATGCCAATGTCTGTAAATACTAGTACATAAACTTTATAATGCACCCGTTCTTAAGCATCCTGTTATAAAGTTTTCAATTTCCTAATTCTATATAACAACACACATCAAATTAAATACCTGTTGAGTTAACCCCCTTATCCCTTGGAAAACAATTACCCATGGGGACATTGGGCAAAAAAATAAGATGATATCGCGCACTGTAATGTGTCCACTTCTCCGCGTGGTATACATCTAAAGAAAAACATAATAGAAATTGAAATGTGTCAGAAGTAACATCTTGATTATGTGGTAACAGTCTGGATAGAGTAGAGCTAATCAAACTATTTCCTGGGACTCGGCCATAGAATGACTTTATTAGCTGGTATATAGACTACGACTAAACACACGTAGAGTAGAGACCCCATGGTGGTGGTAAGAGAATGCCAGGGAGTACACACACACACACACACACACACACACACACACACACACACACACACACACACACACACACAACCACACACACACAGACACACACACACACACACACACACACACACACACACACACACACACACACACACACACACACACACACACACTTGGTATTCTGTGCAGCAAGTCGGCGGACTAACCGCGGCGGCGGACAAGAAAAAGGCTTCCTTGTGCTTGTGTTCTTTCACTCTGTCAGAATGGCAGCGATTCATTCAAAGCCCGCCTCATCAGCATGTACGCCACGGCGGTGGGCAGCGAGCAGAGACAGCCCGGCCCCCCTTCAAGCCCCCACGCCCCCGCCCCCCCCCGACCAAGACCAGGAGCTCACACACACACACACACACACACACACACACACACACACACACACACACACACACACACACACACACACACACACACACACACACACACACACACACACACACACACACACACACAACACACACTCATCACCAACAATGGCATTGATGGTCCTGGTAATACAGCCATCCACCAACACTGCCACCAAACACCCCCCCCCCCTCTCTTTTTTAAAATGCATGTATCTGTGTCCTCCTCCCCCCTCGTTCATGGGGGCAGTCACAACTGCCCCAAAACGGGGTCATCCTCCATCGCCGCGGTCACCGCCTCGACGGACAGTCAGCAGACGGGGCCGGGATGGGTTTCAAGGTGACAGGTCCCGGGTAATACAGTCTCTGCCAGAGGGCACCACTTCATTCCAGTGCGAGTGAACAAAACGGCAGGAATTTCAATTAGCAACCCCACCACCACCCCCTTCCACACACACACACACACACACACACACACACACACACCCACAACCTCTCTCTCTGAACGGCCTGGACATGAATAATAGCCTCTGTTCACAGACACCGTCGCAGCTGGAACCACAAAGCCAATGAGTGTAGAGCAGGGCAGCGGGCGCACAGCCTGCTGGGTCTGAACCAACTCACCCCGAGTCTCTCTCTCCCCCCCCCTCTCTCTTTACGAGCCTGGGAGGGGTCTGAACCAACTCACCCCGAGTCTCTCTCCTCCCTTCTCTCTCCCCCCCCTCTCTCTACGAGCCCGGGAGGGGTCTGAACCAACTCACCTCAAGTCTCTCTCTCCCCCTTGCAGGGGTCTGAACCAATTCACCCCCCGAGTTTCTCTTCCCCCCCTCTCTCTCTACGAGCCTGGGAGGGGTCTGAACCAACTCACCCCCCCCCCCGAGTTTCTCTCTCCCCCCCTCTCTCTCTTTACGAGCCTGGGAGGGGTCTGAACCAACTCACCCCGAGTCTCTCTCTCCCTGTCTCTCTCCTCCTCTCCCTCTACAAGGAGAGAGGGAGAGAGGTTATCTGGTTGTCTGAACCAACTCACCCCAAGTCAATCTCTCCCTCTCTCTCTCTCCCCCTCTCTACGAGCCCGGGAGGGGTCTGAACCAACTCACCTCAAGTCTCTCTCTCCCCCTTGCTCCGTCTCTATGAGCCTGGGAGGGGTCTGAACCTAGTCAATCTCTCCCTCTCTCTCCCTCCCTCCCTCCCTTGCTCTCTCCCTCCCTCTCCCTTTCTCTGTCGGAGCCTGGGAGGAACCAGATGGTTCACCGGGACGCAGACTTCCATGGGATCCAGCCTTTTCTATTTTTTTTTCTCTCCCTCTCCCCCTTTCCTTTGGTTCTGAGTCACGTGTGCCGAACCGCCAACGTCATGTAGGGGAACAGGTCAACGCTTCGCACTGCATGGGGTCTAGTCAGGGGAAGTGTGTCATTGCGGAGACGACAAATGTGCACACACAGACATAGACACACACACACACACACACACACATAGCACAGAGACACACACACACACACACACAGTACAGAGTACAGACCTTGGATCAAATGTGGCGCTCCCCTAAACTAAAGAGATACAATTCCTGCTTGTCAATACTATTCTGCATGTCCGTTATTATTATGTCACCCATTGCACTCGGAACCATCGCTGGAATAGGGAGGGATCCCCCACTCTGCGTTCCTTCGCAAGGTTTCCTCGTTAATTAAGGTCCTTTGGGGGGGGGGTCTAGGGCTAGGGGGGGTGTCATAAATATATGGCCTGTAGAAAGGCCCTGTAAGGCCCTTTGAGACTGCCACCGTGATTAAGGGCTGTACAAATACAATTGACTTACACTTGATTGACTGAAAGATAAAACACGTCAAAGGCTTCGACTAAACGGTGCGTCTGAGGGAGACTGTGGATGGAGCCACAAAGCCAGAGGGTTCCTGGGTTGCTGCTGAAAAGGGACTCGTTGGGAGAGGCACCAACGTGAGCGCCTTTACTCGCGCTGACCCTAATCCTACACATGTCTCCTGGATCAGCACTCTGGCTCAGGGCCTCGCTGGCTGCTGCTGCTGCTGCTGACACTGCTGAACCACCCCCCCCCCCCCCCCAGCTCAGCTGATGCTACAACACAAGGATACTTAGTTCATCATCAGACAACGCTAACCAAGAACAACACCCTCTGGAAAAGGGGAAGAGGGTGACAGACACATATGCACGCACGCACACACACGCACACACAAAAAAACTCCATGACAAAATGCACATGCACCGCGCGGCACGCTAGCCGTGAGCCAATCCATAAAATCGGCATAATCTCCAAAAGGGAGCTTGAGCCGGTTTGCTGACTTTTGCACAAAATAAAAACCCAGAGTGTGTGATTCACACCGTCTGGTACACAGAGAGAGAGAGCGAGAGAGACACACACACACACACACACACACACACACACACACACACACACACACACACACACACACACACACACACACACACACCACACACACACACACACACACACACACACACACACACACACACACACACCCTGGCAGTACACTAGCCCTGTGCTGCATGCACACACGCGCGCGCAAACACCCAGTCAAGGAGCCCCATTGTTATCAAAGCCATACAACCGGCTGGCTCACCGGCGGCGGCGCGCAGTAAGACTTCCTGCTAATGCCATGACCTTCGCTGCCGCTAGCTGCTGCTGCTGCTGCTGCTGCCGGTCACATGAGAGCCGCATGGTGGCATTAGCATGATGTCACCACCTGAGCCCCGGCCACTGGGTCTGTGTGTCACATTCCGAGCGACTGGCGTGGCGTGGCCCTCGCGCGAACCCGCAGGAGCGGTTTTGAAAAATTAGTAGCTAGGGAAAACAAAAAAGGGAGAGGGTAACCTTTCTGAAACCTTAACGGTCGAACCCCATAATTGGAGAACATCATCGCCGGTAAACACGGTTATCATTGCGAAACCACTCGCCGAGAGCCATATGGCTTCCCATGGCAACCGATTTCAGCCAATTACAACCACGCGTGGTTTTGTTGTTCTTCCTGTAGTTTGATCGTCAGAGTTTGTTACTGTTTAACTGTAAAATCACACGGGTGGTGGGCGGGTTCGTGTTGTAATGACCAGGGAAGTGGCATGTATAAACGGCAAGTCCGTTTATACATGCTTGACATCGTCGTCGTGGATCAAGGCCTCCGCTCCAACAACGCTGCTCGTAGGGGTGTGGTGTGGTCTTTCTGATCATTGCAGGGGTTTGAAAGGCTAAGTTATTCATACAGATACACTACACACGGCTACCTGCTAGTTAGGGTCATGCCGTCACAAAGACACAAATACAAAAATAGATATACAATCACGAGCATTGTGTCACATCACTGAAGTACAATGACGAAATCATTAATGACTCCGGAATAGAACAGGTTTTGTTTCCACAACGACAGTATCTGAGGAATGTCGTCAAGCTGAAAACAATCAAATCAAATGAGCACTCCCCAGCATCTGTACTGTTCATTCACAAAAAAAAGATAAAGATACAGCATGGAAGCGTTCCAGTGGGCTGATTGGCTGGCTCACTCACTCACTCACTGTGCTGGACTGGACTGGACTTCACCCAGGTATGTCCTGTGTGTGGACCGAGATAGCGCGCGGAGTATTATGTCACAGCGCCACACGGTTATCTCGTCGCTAATAATGTGACCTTGACCCCGATTGGGAGCCCTGCAGACGGCAGCACAGAACACGCAGGTTTGCTGGCTGGCTGGCTGGCTGGTCCACTTTGTTCAAGACACTGCAGCTGCACTCGAGGAAAATTGTAGCACAGGACTATTCTTAGTGGGTGTTGAGAGGGATATGGATATATATATATATCTAGATTATATATATATATATATAGATACAGTATATAGGTATATATTCCTTTCAACACCAGCAGTAACACATATATGTTTATATACGACACACATTATGGAAGAGAAAGTCGAGACGAGATATGCTGAGTTGACAAGAACGCAAGTGCTAGTGCTACTGCTAGTGCTGGTGCTAGTGCTAGTCCTGGTGCTAGTGTTGTGTTGACTGTCTGAGAAGGTATTCTGTGACATTCTGTGAATGTCAGCATATAACAATGTATATTTTATTACATTGATTTATATGTGTACTGCTCACCTGGATATTTTGTTTTTATTTTACACAGAATTTATATTATAGTTCTATTTCTATTTTGTATTCTTTTATAATTACGGTCGGTAGGTTTTTCACTCACTGCTCATACTCACGTGTAACCTGTAAAGTGACAATAAAATACTTGAAACTTGAAACTTGAAAAAGCATAGGCCTACACCGCAACCATGACAAACACAGAGAAGAATCTGAGAGGGGGACGAGGGGAACTTTAACCCCGACTGTTCCCGAGAGGCAAAACAATCAGGCGAGCGCGATGCAGCAGGCGGTGCACCTTAGCCTACTTATCTGGAGAGCAGAGGAGGGGACAAGGGAAAGATTAGGAGAAGGGTAGCGCAAGGATACACGGACTTAGTTGATTAAGTATCGCCGGGGAGATTGGGTCATAAGCATTGGGTCAATGTCAAACTGGCTCCTGTCCTCTGAGTACCGGAGGAGTGTGTGTGTGTGTGTGTGTGTGGGGGGGTGGTGGGGGGTTGGGGGGGGGGGAGATTGGTTATTCAATGTGCTTAATAATGGCAAGAAGTTGACGAGAGGCCAGCGAGTGGGAGTAGGAGGCTCGGCAGAACGAGACACTGCCGTCCGTCTTCTTGCCCACTCTCTCTCCTCTGTGTGTGTGTGTGTGTGTGTGTGTGTGTGTGTGTGTGTCTGTGTGTGTGTCTGTTTGCCTGTGTGAGTCATTGGATCCCAGCACAGTATCTCTGCAGTGGTGTCAGACCGGCCATGTCTGCTGACAACAGGAAGACGTATCCGTGTGTGTGTGTGTGTGTGTGTGTGTGTGTGTGTGTGTGTGTGTGTGTGTGTGTGTGTGTGTGTGTGTGTGTGTGAGTGTGTGTGTGGGGATAAAAACTGTCCAGCAGACCGTGATGACACTATCCAGCACAATGCTAATCGTGTCATACAGCTCAGATTGAGAGATTTCTATCAGTGGGAGAGGGGGGGTGAGAAAGAGAGGGGGGTGAGAGAGCAAAATGAGAGAGAGAGAAAAAGATGAAGAGGGGGGTGAGAGAGAGAGATAGAGGGGGTGCGAGAGAGAAATGCAGACATGGGGGAGTGAGTGAGAGAGGAGGGGATGAAAGACAGAAAGGGAGACGGGGTGGGGGGGTGAGAGAGAGGGAGAGAGAAAGAGAGGGGGGGGATGAAAGCGAGAGGGGGGGAGTGAGAGAGAGAGACTCCAAAAAAATCAATTCATACGCAGACAGCTGAACAGACGACTTGGCTTGCAAACATAACTCAGACCGTCAGACTGTATAGGAATCTGTTCCATATTTTCTCACACACACACACACACACACACACACACACACACACACACACACACACACACACACACACACACACACACACACACACACACACACACACACACACACACACACACACACACACACACACACACACACACACTTCTTCTTCTTCTTCTTCTTGGCCTCTCTGTCAGGGAGGACATCCCCAGGCGCTCATCTCAGAGCATAATAGATCCATGCTGATGATAAGCGGGCAGAGCTGAGAGAAGGAACCTCATTAGGCGCAGCAGACAGACCGCAGAGTGGAGCAGCTTAGCTTACGTTAGCCTTGCCCATCTTACCCTAGCCCAGATTCGCTTTAACTAGCCTAGCTTAGTCCATCCAACTAGCCTCGCCTAGCATAAACTAGCCTATTGTAGCGTTAGCCTCGCCTAGCTCAAACAAACCTATTTTCGCAAAAAGTAGCCTCGCTTAAAGTAGCCTAGCCTAGCTTACACTAGCCTATTTCAGCATATAAAGTAGCCTCATTTAGCCTAGCCTAGCATAGCATAAACTAGCCTATCGTAGCATGAAGTAGCCTAGCTTAGCCTCGCCTCGCTTAAACAAAACTATTTTAGCATGAAGTAGCCAAGCTTAAACTAGCCTAGCCCAGCGTACACTAGCCAATTTGAGCATAAAGTAGCCTCATTTAGCCTAGCCTAGCATAGCATAAACCAGCCTATCGTAGCATAAAGTAGCCTAGCTTAGCCTCACGTATCTTAAACTAGCCTAGCTTAAAACAAACCTATTTTAGCATGAAGTAGCCTAGCTTGTTTGGCCTGTGTGTGGAGTGTAAGTCGCATTGGATAAAAGCATCTGCCAAATGCCCTAAATGTAAATGTAGCTTAAACTAGCCTAGCCTAGCCTAAGATAAGCTAAGATAAAACTTTAGGAAAGTCGTGTGCCAGGTTGCATAGCAATAGAATAATAAAAATAAAATAACAGGAAGTCTAAGTCCGAGGAGAAGTATAAAAATATTGGTGAAGTGAATAAATAATATAATAATATATAGGCAAGATAAGATGTTCAGTCCGCGAAAACAATTTGGCAATAAACTAGCCTATTGTAGCATATAGTAGCCTAGCCTAGCCTAGCTTAAACTAACCTAGCTTATCTTATCTCAGCCTACCCCAGGACAAATGCGGTTGAAATCCTGATTTGGAATTTGGAATGAATGTGCATTCCCGTTTCAACATAAAGTATACACTTTCTCTCGGCGCCGAGGTATTGCCGTTACACGAAAGGCCGAACAAAAAGATGGTGACAATGGAGTCAATACAGTGAAGTCTTCTCTACTGAAACAATAGTACTGAACTAATAACGCTGTATGTACCAAGGGAGTGAACACGCACACACACATAAAATATTAAATAACAGTTCCTGGAGTGACGGCGGTCGACGTCACCGGTTTCGAGTATTAAGCGGTAGACGATAAGCTGTTGAATAAATAAGAGTTACCCGCGTGTTGTTGTTATTGACGCTATTGTCGGAACACCACATTATGGAGGGAGTGCCGTTCACATGTCACACGGAAACTCGTTCAACTGTGTTGTTCTGAGTTGCCCTTGTTTGACGGGGACCTTCCGCCTAACAATGTTCCCCCGCGAGCGCATTTTTTTGTGACAAGAGACGTTTAAAATCCTGCAAAGATAAAAGAAGATAAGAGAAACCTCACGATAGCCACTCCGCCAATGACGTATTTATTTCCAAATTGGAACGGCAATATAATTATACTATAGCCTGTAAACATTTGATTTGTGACACTTTCAGTTCAATCACACTGGGAGTCACTGGACAGTATGAGAGGCGTGCCCAGTGCCCACGAGTCCCACTGCAAAAACTGTGTCAAAGGTTAGCGCAGTTGGCTTTTTTTGCAACTGTTTACGATTCGCAGACGGGACACCAATGTCAACACATGAATATTTTGAGTTCTCTCTCTGCGCTCTCTCCGGCTCTCTCTTCTGTGTGTGTTGGGTGTGTGTGTGTGTGTGTTTCTGCTGTGTTGTCCTGTTTGTGTGTCGTGTGTGTCTGTGTGTGTGTCTGTTTCGGTGGTGTGTCTGTGTCCTGTTTTGTGTGTGGTGTGTGTGTGTGTGTCTGTTTCTGTTGTGTGTGTGTCTGTGTCTGTGTCTGTTTCTGTGTGTGTGTGTGTGTGTGCTGTGTCTGTGTGTGTGTGTCTGTGTGTGTGTCTGTGTGTGTGTGTCTGTGTGTGTGTGTGTCTGTGTGTGTGTGTGTGTCTGTGTCTGTGTGTGTGTGTCTGTGTGTGTGTGTGTGTGTGTGTGTGTGTCTGTTTCTGTGTGTGTGTGTGTGTGTCTGTGTCTGTGTGTGTGTGTGTGTCTGTGTGTGTGTGTGTGTGTGTGTGTCTGTTTCTGTTGTGTGTGTGTGTTGTGTGTGTGTGTCTGTATCTGTCTGTCTAGAGCTGCCCTCCCCTTCTACCCCAGGGGCTCATGATGCACAAACAGCATGTATAGACAAGACTGTTGGAAACCACGACTACTGGAACACACCGCCTTTGCACCAATAAAGAATACGACGTTTCCACCCATCTCGGGTCGTGCAATAATAATAATAATAAGTGATATTGTTCAGGACACTTTTCTGTTATCTCAGAAAAAACAAATTGATATCAGCGTTGCGCAATAAATATGCCGGCTGAGATTATTTCTAGCAGGCGTTGAGTCATGAAAATGCGGAAATGCTTTAAAACGGTCCGAAATAAAACACACCTCAAAACGGGAATCAATATTTAATTTAGCCTCCGAAACTACCCGGCTGTGGACATAAACGGAACGCCTGGTACAGTAGGCTATAGCCAACACAATCACCACGGCTCACACAGATCACACAAACACACCAAAGTCGGGCACGCTAGCGTGACTCAGCTAAACGGTGAGTCGGGTGTGTTTGCTCATGTGTATGCCCGTGTCTGTGTGTGTGTGTGTGTGTGTGTGTGTGTGTGTGTGTGTGTGTGTGTGTGTGTGTGTGTGTGTGTGTGTGCGTGTCTGTGTGTGTGTGTGTCGTGTCTGTGAGTCTTTCATTACAAGAAAGAAATGTACGCGCTTACATCGGCCCCGTGTTGGATAACATCCGGGGCCTCGGCTAATGGTACGGCCTTGGAGAAAAACTATGCCAACCCACTGACGGCTAACCCACTAATGCAGTAAATATCGGAGTAAATAGCAGCAACACCACATCGTAAAGACGGCCATTGTAGCGCCTCATTTGCCATTATGAGTACGTTTACTTACCCTTTGCTTGGATATTTGGGAGAGGCTGCATCCACCATGTGATTTTCACCACATAGCACCAAAGTCTATATCATTATATAAGCGACAATCCCTCAAATCTCTTTTGAAATATATTCTGCGAGTTAATTTCCCATCCCACCTGCTCAACTGAAACTGCAAAGCCATTATATATTTCGTGGTTGCCTTTTGTCGACCACGTGAGTCACTTGGGGGGGTAGGCGAGTTCTCAATCCAAGAGGCTTTTATAGTGGCGCTCACCCCTCACAGCAGCATGCATCCCTGTCCCCACACAAAGATGTTTACAGATGAATCCAATCTTTTGAGGAGATTGTATGGCCAGCGATGTAGTTGTAGCCCATTGGCCATTCCCAAGTCCTGCTGTTCGCGTGAATGCGACCCCAAATGGGTTGTAATGCCTTTTATCATCAAATCCTATAGAGAGAGTTTGTCCAATTTGAAATGACAATGAATGGGGTTTCCGAGGGTTCTCCTTATGAATAAGGAATATGATATCATCGCCGTCCCTCCAGGCTTGTACACAAATGGCAAGGCTTCAGAGCGCAAAAGGACTAATGACATGGAAAGAATATGGTAAATGTCTCTCGCTATGTAAAGTCCTCGCCGACGTCAGCTCCTATGTTTGCGCACAAACAAACATAGGTCGTCCGGTGGCGTGGAGTCGTACGACATTTGTCACATGACCGGTGTTGTTAATCTTGAATGGCGTTTCGCATTTGAGCCGTTTGGCGTGGAATACTCTCTCATCTGTACAGCGCTACGGATCCCGCGGTGCGGTCGGGGGCGAGATGCCTTGTTTGCGACGGGAGGTGATGTGTGACCGCCGCCGAAACTGAAACCCACAGCTTTCGGGTTTGGCTGGTGGTAAAAACATGAGGCACCGCATGAGCGCATCCTTGTTTCGGGGGGGA
Source organism: Coryphaenoides rupestris (assembly GCA_002895965.2). Taxonomy (NCBI): domain Eukaryota; kingdom Metazoa; phylum Chordata; class Actinopteri; order Gadiformes; family Macrouridae; genus Coryphaenoides; species Coryphaenoides rupestris. The sequence goes on along the minus strand of PIJE02000235.1, from coordinate 374,081 downwards.
ACATGGCTGATTGGGAAAAGTCCCCGGGAGTCCCAGTGACCGAACACAGACGGGAGCTGTGTGTGCGGAGCGGAGGCCCACCCTTAGTTACGGCGTAGCCCACAGAAACTCGCCGGACGACTCGCCAAGATCGTTTGTCCGAGTACAAGGCCTTCCTTACAATTCGGGTCAGCCTAACACGCATTCAAAAAAACAACCCTTCCTCTCTCTTCCACAGCCAAACTTTCAACGATAAATGATAATCCCTCGGTCTCTCTTGTTGAATAATATATTTATCGTATATATATATATATATATATATAGCGTAGTAACCTTTGCCAAGCACCAGCACGACGAGAGTTTTGTCAATACAGAGAGAGAGGGGAGTGGGAGGAGGGTATGGACGTAACCATAACACATATAAATCTACCAACACAATTACAAACAGGTTGAGCACGGTTACATAACACTGCAACAATGGAATAGTCTCAAAATGATATGGAGGAAAACAGCCGTGGGCCTATCTGAATTAGGGCTGAGGAAGGCTACAGTAAGGCTATAGTGTAAGGCTATCGAGGTCATATGAAGTTTTGTTTATGATAATAATTGCGATATAGCTTAAAAACGCTGTTTTATAGTGACCTTATCATACAATGCTCCATACTTCACCAAGTTGTCGGCTGTGACAAGATGTGTGGAATACAAGATGAATGAATATTTAGTAGTCTTAGTGCCGTGTACGTGTGCACGGTACTAGGAAGTATGTAGAGTGGCACTCCTGAAAGCACTGTTTACACTATGCAGTCCCCAGCTTGCATAAAAAAACCAAACTGAACACGAGTACAGCATTTAAAAGAAAGAGTAGGAGGAAGAAGAGATGGCCTCAATGCTCCCATGGAACTGGGAGCGGAGCGCAGAACACACCAGGAAGCGCCCAGTGAATAGAAGAATAAATAATCAGGGAAAATGCATGCTTGCACGCACGCAATGCAATCATGTGTGTGCGCTTGTGCACGTGTGTGTGTGTGTGTGTGTGTGTGCTTTGCTAGTGCACGTGTGTGCATAAAGCTATTCTCAAAATTATGGCCCAGGATAATTGGCCTTTCCGGGAAATAAAGATAAAACTGTCTGTAGACACAGTCTGTCTTACAGCCCCCCGCCCTCCCCAAAGGAACAGTCCTTCAAATTCAACTGCTACATTTTGCAAGCTGTTTTTTTTCCACCGGCACCTGGCTGCTTCCAGAGCACAGTGCACACATTTTACAGTTTAACTCGGTCCCTTTGTTTTCTACCGGGTCACATGCAAGGGGAGGGGGGGGGGGGGGGGGGGGGGGAATGAATAGCATCTAACAAAAGAGAGTCCGCATTCGCCATCAGCTTTAACCAATTCACTAACCAGGCGGCTGTACGATTAAAAACCCAGCCGACGGAGCGTGTGAGAAGCTACTGAACTGAAATCGCTGTTCTGATGGGGATTAAATAGAGGGTAATGGTGTATTTGAATGGGTGAGACAGGCCGTCAGGATCTTTATTTTTTTTTTTACCAAAATGTTGCCCAATTAGACATGCGGTCTCGGTCTCTCTCGCTCTCCCTCTCTCCCTCTCTCTCCTCTCTCTCCCTCTCTCTCCCCGCGAGGGGTGAGATCTGCGTGCTTCTATTTCAGGAGTGCAGCGGAGCGTTTCAAGGTATACCATGTGGAGTAAATTAGAGTGACAAGGACACAGAGGACCCACCCCCCCTCACACACTCACACACACCTCCTCGTCGTCGTCGTCCTCCCTCCCTCCCTTCCTTCCTTCTACACATATTTTTGCCCTCTACTCCCCTCCCCCCCACCCTCTCCCTCCCTCTCTCTCTCCCCCTCCCTCCCCTGGACAGTTAGTGCGGCCAGAGAGGCTTTTAAGGATCGTTGGACCACGTTGGAGCATCAAGCCCAAGGCCAATTATCAGGAAGCCACGGAAAGTCTGTCGTTCTCCCTCTCAGCGAGAGAGAGACAGAGACAAAGCGAGGGAGCGAGAGACAGACAGAGCGAGAGAGAGTGAGACAGAGTGACAGACAGAGAGAGAGAGCAAGGCCACACCAGCCTCTCTTCATCAGCCCACACTCATTCACCAGGATGGAAGCAAGGGGAGGTCACACACTCTCATAAACACTGTCACACTCCGGCCAAATTGAATGGGAGATCATTTAAAGGGTATGGTGGATGAGAGTAGCCAGCTCATGCCGCGCTGCTCTGACTTATAAGAGAGAGCATGATTTCACAGGAGACTCTTTGTGATCGGGGGTCTCCCGCTGTAACCCGGGGCGGGCGACGGCTCGACGGACCAGGGGACACCCACCCACACACAGACACACACACACACACACAATGGTCACACACATCAGGATTTCACTCCACTCTCTAGCCGTGAGAAAAGACGAGGTCAAACATGTCAAGCATTTTGCCAGCGGCCCCATAGACTCGACAACCTACACACACACACACACACACACACACACACACACACACACACACACACACACACACACACACACACACACAACACACACAACACACACACACACACACACACACACACACACACACACACACGTTTCCAAATATGGTTCTTCCTACAAATCTTGCATCATTTGTTATATGTTACACTTATACGACCACCGCGACATGCATACCACCACGCATCAGAACACAATGCTGCAGGACCTGTCCTGGGAGAAGTTTGGAGGGGGGGGGGGGGTAAGGAAAGAAAGGAAGGACGAAAGGAAGGAGAACGAAGGAGAAGGAGGGAAAGAAGGAGGGCAGAGGGAAAGGAAGGGAGGGAAGCGAAAGGAAAGGAGGAAGGACAGAGGGAAAGAAGGAAGGAAGGAAGGGAGGAAGGTAGGGAAAGAAGGAAGGAAGGAGGGAAAGGAAGGAAGGAAGTGAGGGATTAGGAGGGAGGGACTTACTGAGTACGTAGAGGGAGAGGGTGATCCCCGCCAGGCAGAAGCCCTCAAAGAAGCGCAGGGTGCTGAACATGGGCACGTTGACGGAGAAGGCCACCGACAGGCCAAACACCAGCATGAAGAGCACCGAGATGATGAGCACCGGGTGGCGGCCGAACCTGCGGGCGGGGCGGGCACAACCTCAGCATTCCGTGTGGGCTTCATAATAATAATAATAATAATAATAATAATAATAATGATGAATTCATCATACTCCATTGATTTGATATAGTGCCTTTCGCAGACTCAAGGATGCATTACAAAAGATAGATAATTCAATAGCGTGACAAAAATTACATTTTAAAACTAACAAATATATAAAACACAATACACTTATACAGACAGGGTGTATTTGTAGTTTGATACTGGATGACATAAGATGTACTTTATTAACGCCAGATGGGAAAGGGGCCGGTCACACCCTCACCTCCCATTTGGACAGTGAAAGGAATTTGGAAAACAATAATGATGTAAAAAAAATAAAATCTAATAAAATGGGAATTAAAAGATACAGAGGGGATGCGCTGCAAATCTATCTCATATAAACATATCGTTTCCATCCATGGAACGAACCCACTGTAATAACTGTGCACTCACCAGTCTGCTAGGACTCCAAACACCAGGTATCCAAAGATGGAGCCCACCAGAAGAGAGAACTTTGCAATGTGGACTTTCCACGCAGAGTCACACACCAGACTCCACTGTAGAGACACACAGACACACAGACAGACACAATGAAATGTTGACCATCCTGCAGTCATAGACCTTACACTGCAGTAACACTCTGTATGTTCCTGTGCATTTAAATGGCAAAACAACACATGCTTTGCTTGCTGCAAGTACAACACATGCACATGAACTATTTGACCTTATTGAAATATCATCAAAATCTCGATATGGCCAAGCGCAATATCCAAATCGCAGCAGTTTTGTACAAGGGTAAAATGTGTAAATGAAAATGTATAACCCCATTATACATGAAGTACTGTTGTGCTGCAGAGATGCCCTTGGCCTACTTTTACTACAGATGAAAGAAAACATGTTTGTTTGGGAAAGACTCCAGCAAATGTCACACTAGTGTGTGTGTGTGTTGCGTTTGCATGCAGACACTGAATGTCATATTGACACTAGCATCAGAACGCAGACTGCCGTCTCGAGCCCGTCACCGGGCCTACGCACTCTGGGGTAGAGAGGAAACCCCCCCCCCCCCCCCCCACCCAACCCCCCACCCCACTCCACACACACACATCCTGACAAGGTCACCCATAGAGAGGGGTGTGGGCATGGGCGACGAATAGACATCCATAATATACTCACGTGAGTCGTCTCGTCCTCCATGTGCAAGGAACTCCCCGGGTCTACCTCTGGTCCCCCCTCTCCACCCCTCCCCCTTGAGCAGGATGTAATGCCGCTGTGGCAGGAAGTGATGATGACACACTTCCGTGTGTGTGTGTGTGTGTGTGTGTGTGTGTGCGCGGAGGTGAGAGGGGTAGTGTGTGTGTGCCCCCCCCCCCCCCCCCACCCCCCCTCATTAACCTCCCAGAGAACTCTCTTAAACACTGCATGTGGTTGGGCTCCGGGTGAGCGCGCTGGGTGATCAAATCAATCAACGCATCAATTAGGTTTTCTATTTTTTTCCTCTCCTTCTAATCGGTGCATGGCTCCCTAATGTAGTTGTTATCATTTGGTGGTTTTCCTGACTTGCAGCCGACAAGAGATTCACTACCCGAAATGCGCATGAGTTTTGAAACGCTTTTAATCAAACAACCATTTTATGAACTAATACTCCCTAGATGACTTTTCTCTGAGCACACGGAATTCACAAGCAGACATCGTCACCAATAATTACTTGCAAATGATTGTTTCTCATAATAAATCCTTTTTCCTTTTGACTACTCGACGCGTATAGAGTACCTTGGTGTCCAGAGGAAAGGGTAAAACAGCAGTTTGCAGGGTATTACATCCACGCCTGCCCCACTGAGGAGAGAGAGCGGGAGGGAGAGAGAGGCAAGCTCAGAAGAGATGGCTGGGAGTGGAGGGATCCCGAGTGGGGCTAATGCAGAGACCTCCTTTAATAGAGTCCTTGTCCCCCCCCCTCTGGGCCCATCTTAATTGGCCTGAGCCACCAGAACAGGGGATGTATCATTACTGAGAGACAGACGGGCTCCCTCCGCAATGTACTCCAATCCTGTTCAGAGGGGCTGGGACGTGGGAGGGTGGGAGGGGAGGGGAGAGGAGGAGAGGATAGCCGGATGGTAGCCCAGTGGATCGCTGCCTGGTTGGTGACGAGAAAGTGAGAAACCAACAGATTAGGAGCTGGGTGAAATCCCCCATGATGGTACTCTAATGATATTAATTATAAAATTATTTGATGCTGAGGAGGAGGAGGAGGAGGAGGAGGAGGAGGAGGAGGAGGAGGAGGAGGAGCATCCTTCCTGGGATGACATCTTGACGATGACGTTCAGAAGATGAAACGCGTCGTTGATGATATTTGCAAACCGTGATGATTGTACTTGTTCATGCCCGACATACAGACATACGTGTGTGTAGTGTACTACGTAGGCATGTACGTACGTATGTAGTGGTAATCGCCACCATACCAACCCAAGTAAGGCTCCTCGAACCCGCTGTAGTGTCGCTCACAACAACAACAACAACAACAACCCGAGCCCTCACTTCACTGTTGCCGATTGTGCACACCGCCCCCGACCAACCGAAGATGTGCAAGATGACACCGTGTCCCTGTCCCACCCACGCCCCCCTCCCCTCCCCGGCGCTCCTCTCCCGGCTCGGCGCTCCCCCCCCCCCCCTGCGCTCTGTTTACCCAGCTGGCCCCGGCGCCTGTGCAGATCCAGAGTCGGTGTGGGAGACTTGAAAACATTGTCAGCTGTTGGGCAGGGGGTGACCCTGTGGCAGATGCCAAGTCAGCGCACAATGACGGCCACTCACTGGTGTCAGCTGGAGGAGGAGGAGGAGAAAACGTTTGTTGCGTGAGCAACTGATGATAAAAGTGTGTGTGTGTGTGTGTGTGTGTGTGCGTACAGCATGGAGCTCAGACGTGCTGCCTGTCCGCGTTTGTTCTGTGATAAGGGGCCGTTTTGCAACGAGACCAGATTGAGCGCGGTGCCGAGGTGCCCGACCTTTGCCTCCCATTTTGCGTTTGGGTTGTTTTTAAGATTAGCCGCTGGAATGTCGGCTTATTTAGCGACGATGCAGCTGCGTCGTCGTAGCAGCAGAAGCAACATTTGTTTGTGTATATTCTGCCGTTTTATGTGAAATCGTATGCATTATCAATGTGTAGCCCACGGAACTAAGTGGCTTTGTTGTGACAATGGGTTTCGAGGTTAGTTCTCGTCATGAGGAGCTAATGGCCACATCAGAAGGCTTCTTTACAAAGGACCGCAGAGAATCCTTTGCACCACAATGTGTGGCGAAATATTATCGAGTCTTTTTGTTACCGCACAGCGCATGGGGAGATGCTCTGCGTGCAGTTGTGTTGGTGTGGTGTTGGCGTGGGTGGAAATCACCATGTTGCCTGTTCCCAGCAGCCAGCCAGCCCCACACACACACACACACACACACACACACACACACACACACACACACACACACACACACACACACTATTAAAATGAATTAAAATGACAGGTCTTTATTTACAATACCTGTACGCGGATCAACCTCTCACACCCGCTTCACCCTCTGACACACTCAGGGTTTATTTTGGCACTGATTTCCCTCCTTGTCTCTCTTCTTTTTATTTTTTTCCACAAACTGTGGGCGGGGAGCCGCACCCTCATTATGTCAGGAGCACGTGTCAGGAAGTTAGCATCCACGTTAGCTGCCGCCGCCCCCACCGCCGCCACCAGTGCTAACAAAGACCTGTGTGAAAAAACGAAAAAGAAGAGATGGAATGTGGGTAATGTGTGGCATGGCTGCAATTGTCCCCAATCCTCTCTCTCCTGCGCACTCGTCGTCAAGTCTGCGCTGGGCTGACATTCTTGGTCCGCGGCCCTGCATGCATAATAGATGCGTCTCCTCCTCTCTCCTCCAGCCCGTGCGATGCGATGCGGTGCGAAAACTTCAATTGAAAAAAAACCCCAAAAACTGAGGAGTGCAACCGAGGTGACTGGTGACTGGTGTCTGCTGTGCTGTATTCTGGCTGCTTGCTGCTACATTGTGGTCTGGTCTCTCTCTCCTCTTCTCGCATCACTCTGTCTGCCCTTGGCCGCACTAATTGCTTTGGACGGTCCCCGTGTAACCCAAGCCGTCTTGAGCTCCGTATAGTACTATTATCAATTCCCCTGAGGTCTCCTTCTTCACGGAAGGTGAGGGCTTGATGGTAAGTGGCCGTAAGATAAGATGAGATAAGATAGAACTTTATTCATCCCGGAGGAAATTTGTGTGCCAGAGGTTGCTCAAAAAATACCAACATCAGAATAGAAACATCAGACTAATAAATCAAGTGTTCCTCTATTGAGGAATGAAATGAACCGAGTCGGATACAACCAAACTGATGCGGTATGTTCGACACGGTACCTTTTTGTTTTTGTTTTTTTTAAGGTTGAAATATGGGTCATTATTACACGAGGACTCTCATGTTGGCCATTTTGGAAACATTGCCAACCCCTTGTATTGTGGTGGTTGTGCTGGATTTCTTCACCTTGTGTGATTTATGCAATATTGTGTCGACCTCCACTCCACGCTCACCAGAGTTCACTGTGTTCATTGTAATATGAACACACACACACACACACACACACACACCACACACCTCCCTGTAAGAGAGGACCGAAGTACCCTCAGGGACTTGAAGTGTGGGTTTTAGACAGACATTGCGTACATGTGGCGTGTTGTACACACTTGTACAACACGCCACATGTACGCACTGTAGAGACATGCACACATGTCTCACCAGTAATGCATTTGTGCTTGAGCTCAGTGGTTTTCCACTGGTCTAACCCCACATGTGCCATTAGTCACCAATATTGCAGGAATCAACAATGCCTTCATGTCGGCTACTGTTAGAAGCATTGAGCGACCAAAACGCTGCAACAATTGGGGCTAAATTCAATTACATGGCAAGCCATTGAAACATGAATTAACATTGAAACATTTAGTTCATTCTTGGGCTTCTTTCTAAAGATTAAGGTTTGGCATATATGCTCTGCAACCCCAATGCGGGTTGTGTGCCAGCAGTGGCCATTAGCTCTAGCTAATGGCCTAATGTACTTCTTCCACACACAACAACACTCACACACGTACACACACACACACACACACACACACACACACACTGACTATTCATTCGCCGCTTTCAAACAAGCACCACAATAGCGGTTGAGCAAGCAGCTGAGCTGAGGATAGACTATCTGCACCGTGGCTCCACATACCTCCTGCTGTGAGGCCGTTTGTAACACTTTCTTTGTTCTCTCGCAGCCTCACTTTGGTTCGTCTTACTGGAACCACTGACTCACGGTGTCTGAGAGTCAGGATCATACAGGATAGACACACTAAAAATCATGTTTTAAATAAGAATTATCCTGAAGTTATCCTGAATGTTTGATACTTGTCGTACCTGGTGGCTTGAAGCTGTGCACTTTTAACAGCGCAGGTACCCAAATTATGACCATGTTGTAGGCCTAGAGACATTAAAGACTAGCTTTTCAAATAGTTTTCACAACGAGTCTCACACACACACACACACACACAACACACACACACACACACACACACTACTCTTTGCAAGCTCGTCTACAGACGTGCGCGGTTTCGAATCCCTTAGAGTTATGCTTGCTTGGTCAAAGTCCGGAGAGGTCAACGGCCTGGACTTAATTTTCTCCCACGTCCGTCTTATTCGTCTTCTTCTTCTTTTTCTTTTTCTTCTTTATTCTGGTGGTGAAATTGTGCAACCGTGAGCTTGTTTGCCCTCCTTAGTGTGCACTTTTTTTTCCGCCAGCGACATCGATACTGAGACCATGAATGAGTGGCATGCCTGGATCATGTGACGCCTGCGCCGCGCTTCTGGGGATGGCGGGTCACTATGCTAGAGGCGACTGAAGTTTACCACCACAAACCGCAGAGAGAGAGAGATTTTCGGAGGGAAACAATGATTCACTATTGCGTCGAGACGTGCCAGACGTCTGAGGTCATGACTCAGAGTGACAGGTTTCTGTCGCCGTTTCTGGTGGCGAAATGTGTTGAAGAAAGTCAAAAAGATGCTGATGCTGTCGTTCTACCTTTAGGCAGCCTAACTTGAGAGGCACACTTTCTTGTCTATGGTTAATTGGGATTTCTGGGTGATTAATTCACGAGTCCTTCGCACGGGGCCTCGGGAGATGTTTTATTATTGCCGTGATTATATTCCTCCCCAGAATTGTGTGCGTAGTCTTCACCGAGGACGATATTTCATGCGCGTGTACTGATGGCGCTAAACGTTTTAATTAATCTTCTCCACGTGTCACCTTTTTAGAGGAGTCGTCTATTACACAGTGTATTGTATTATGTGTGACAACCTTTAACTGTGTGTCACAGTAGACGCTTAACGCTGGACACCTCGAGCAGCTAATATATTAAGCACACAAGTTCCGGAATCATCCAGCCCATGCAAATCAAACATGAAAAATAGGAAAAAATATTGGCAAACTAGACGCCAACTTACTTGGACAAGCAAACACCAATTTTTGCATTCTGGTTATTTAAAAACAACCTTTTTTTTGCGGTGCGAATGTATGTGTGCGTGGTCGTGTGTGTGTGTTACATGTCTAAATAAATATTACAGTGAAACACTGATGAAACAACGTTGAAGCAATGTTTCGTCAAGCCGTCCCGTGCTTCGCTTTGGACCGACTGTTTTATTCAGCCAAGGCTGTCGCTCAGTCGTGAAATCTTGTTCTCCCTTCATGTAACGCACCATTGACCTCTTTTATCTGAAGTATTTAGTGAATATTTAATGTGTATGTATGCCCTAAGCTAGGGAGTTGATCCTACAGCAATCTAGACAGAATTCAGCAGATCTTCATTTCCGTTTCACAACCACAGGGAACAATTACATTTTCAATTCACAACAGCAAAGTTGTGGTAAAGAAATTATATTGCGATGTGATTCATTTACATTTCGGGCATTTGGCAGCGACTTACAAAGAGTACATTTGTTGAAGGAAGAGGCAGGCATTTTTAATAATCACTGGTGGCACCTGAAGATAAGAATAGAGCTGTCCTTCGAGCATTCCTATTTACGAGACGAATAGAACGAGTTTCATAATTGCTAAGTTGCCTGCATAAGTAGCTGGGCAGGCGTGCGATTCTAAGCGTGCTAACGCAACACACACACACACACACGCACATATCGGTAATACAGACAGCATGATTTAAGGAGACTCCACATTGCATGCAAAAGCCATGCTCTCATTTCCATTCAGTTCTTTGAATATATTAAAATGCATATTCAAGTGGAAACTGTAAATATGTGCGTTTAGTGTGAATTACAAGTGTGTTCGCAGGCCTTGAAGTATAACGGCACACAAATATGTTATCTGGAGAAGTCTTTGGAGTCAATGTGAACATTACGAGTGAGAAAGCGATGGATTATTGACATCAGAGTGACACAGACTCAGTAGGACACAACACCTTTTATAGATCAGGATTTCTGTTCAGATTCTCTGAAGGCTGATAGATGATAAATGATTGATTAGGGCACACATGCATGCCAACTACGTGGAAAGACCCCACAATGTTCAGATGAGTAACACAAGTAAATATAAGGCTATCCCTATTGAAGGAATGGCTGTTCTTTACTCATAGAAGTTTATGAATGAAACAATGATATATTAGGTATACTGCAGATTCATAAACACATTCATAACGCATATACATGAGCACATACCTATCATTTCAATGTGAGTGCACTTAATAATGCTTCTAATCCAATAGATTAGACTATAAATAAGGTGTTTTCCCCCCCCAACACGGTGTCTGCAGGCCAAGAGGGGCACAGAAAGAGAACAGCTGATCAGTATAGTATAGTGTGTGTGTGTGTGTGTGTGTGTGTGTGTGTGTGTATAGGCTTCTTCACTGCCACCGTGACAATTCCACCCTGGGCATCAATCCCCAACGATGTGGTGGTGGTGGTGGTGTGGTGTGGTGGACTGTGTGCTGTGTGGGGTTCCATGCATCATGCGTGCATCAGCCGCCCCGATGCGTCACGTTGTCACGTGATCCCCTCTCGGAATAATCGCCTGTATGTACAGTAGGTAGGCTGCTGTACATTCAAGTCGGTGACAGGAGTCGCTTGAACACGAACTATTCATTCAATCTTGACAGCAGACTGCAGGCTAGACTATATACACAACCCTGGGATATTCCAGGCATCGCAACGCAACACAGGCTCCGTTTTCTCTCTGTGTGTGTTTCACCATTTTAATAAAGATAAAGATAGGATGGAACAAGGCGGCAAAAAAAAAATCTGGCGAGCAGATCTGGGATCACACTTGGGATCTTGTTGTTATCGTGTATAATATCGGGGAGCGATTATCTATCTATCTATCCAGTCAGTGGCGATCCTAGACTCTGGGCCGTGGGGCAAAGAAGCCCATCGAGCAACCACCGCCCCCGCCCCCCCATCCCCATCCCCCCCCTTTGGCCCCTTTTGCCAAATGTGGGGCCCCCAACATTTGCCTGGTTTCCCCCTCTCCTGGCGGTGCGCCTCTGATCACACCCAGCCCCCCCCCCCATCGCCCCATCTCCCACCACCACCAAAACCACCATACAGTGATCCAGAATATGAACCTAACGACGCTCCATCATCATGCATGCACGCAATAAACCAAAGGGATGCCCTTGCTGGGGGGGGGGAGATGGGGGCTGGGGACCGGCGGCGGGGGGTGTGTGTGGGGGGGGGAGGTAAGGTAGGCATGCTTATGGACCCCCCCCCCCCCCCATCACGCGTGTGCAATAGAAACAACAACAACACCACCACCACTGCTTACCTTGGTGACCACATTGCGCACCAGTCCGGTCTGCAGCTCGAACGTCCACTCCTTGCACATGCACTGCGTGTTGGCGGCCGTGGCGTTGCGGGCGCCGGGATAATACGTCCCGTTGGCGTACATGAACGACGACCGCGCGGCGCCACCGCTGCTGCTGCTGTGCTGCTGCCATTGCTGCTGCCATTGTGAAATAACGCGGAATGACTTTTGGTCAAATTCGTGGCGTTGGCCTGCGCGGTGGGGGGCTGCAGGACACACGTGTTGTTGGGCTGGGCGAGCAGGAAACTGTCCGAGTACTGGCTGAACCCGATGAACAACGCCGGGATCCATGTGAGCACGATGAGCTGTCTCTGGTACCTCCCGAAGCCCCCGAGGAACGGCAGGACGCACTGGTCGATGCGGGTCAGCAGCCCCTGCGTCGGCGGCGTCGTCGTCGTCGTCGTGCCGGTGGCTTCGGGAGACACGAAGCCGTTCTCCGGTTGTTGTTGTTGTTGTTGTTGTTGTGTTGCTGTTGTTGTTGTTGTCGTCGGTGGTGGTCCTCCTTCGTCTCCTCCGCGTCGAGCTGCACCACCACGTCCATCGCGGTTTCGCTCATCGTGGTGGATGGCGAGTGTGTGTTCGTGTGAGCGCTATAGTGCTGCTATACTACCCCCGCCGCCTCGCCTCGCCTCTCCTCGCCTCCCCTCGTCTCCCCTCTCCTCTCCTCCCCCTCCCCGCCCGTCTGTCTCTGTTCCGACACTCCACAATGCGTCAATGCCCCCCGCGCTGCGATGGGGGAAAGTCGTGCGCAGTCACTCACTGGGAGAATGGGAAGTAAGACGCAGCGCTGCTCCGCTTCTGGTGCTCAGGACGCCGATCGGGAGAAGGTCCGTGTGGTGCTGGTGCTGCTGCTGCTGCTGCTGCTGGTGCTGTCCCCCCCCCCACACACACACACACACACCTTGCTGCTGCTGCTGCTGTGGCTGCTGCTGGATTTACATGAGGTTCAATTTGGCAGGATTTTCCGGTAGAACAAGAAGAAGAAGATGAAAAAAAATGATGTTAAAGGTTCAAAATTCAATCAATTATTCTACATTCTCCCCCCCCCTCCTCCTCCCTGTCCCTTTACGCTCTTCTGGTGTTGGCCATGTTGGTTGGTTGATTGCGTGTGTATGTGTGTGTGTGTGTGTGATCTGGAGCTCAGTCACAGAGGAGAGGAAGTCCCGTGTTTCCCAGAGCCTCCTATTTCCTGAAGGTGCCACAGGTAACACACCTGCGGTCCGAGTAAACATAGCACACACACACTCTCTCTCTCTCTCTCTCTTCAAGAGCGCCGTTTGCGTTTTAAAAAAAGAATCCTCTGGGGTCGTACGTAGCCTGTCTGTCTGTGTCTGTGTGTGGTTTGATGCAAATCGACGCTCACAGCATTTATAAAACACACTCGAGATGAACCAGGTGACATTATGACGCCCGGTACGCTGCCAAAAGAGGCGGGGCAAAGCACGACCAAGCCCCGCCCCCGGTTGCTATCCTAATTGAAGCACAGGGATGATTCTTTTTGGGGGGGATTAGAGTAACTATGATTACTAATGCGACAATAGTTAAACCATATATATATACTGTATATAGGCCTATAATAGTTAAAATAGGAATATTAGAATATTATTAGAATTATTATAAAACAAGTAATAATGCTAGTAATACATAGCAATAATCATTATAATAGCCCTAAACATACCTATTAATATAATAGCATAAAATAAATAATAATAATAACAACAATGGTCGGCTGCAAATCATTACTTCATTAATCATTACTTTAGGTGACAAACAAACAAACTGAGGTATTTTCCATCGGTGGAGAGGTGGAAGATTATCCTAGTGCAGTTTTTGGCAATTATCTTTAGTGTGTATTTGTTATATTCACAAAACAATATTTAGTATTTAGTGGTCAAACGTGGGTATTGCAGTTGCATTTAAGTACAGTACAGTCCACTTCAGTGTAGAGACCGCAGCAGTGTGTTGGGAAGGGCAGGAGCTTGCCCTTGACCTGAGGAAGCCAGTGGTGGCGGTGGTGAGGGTTACGCTCGCCACCTGTTTGGCCTATAAACAAAGTAGGCACCATCATGAAGAGAAAAATGATATTCATAAGAGGTGAACATGGTATATTAAGTCATGGTATGGTATAATCTGAGTTAGCAAGTGTTTTTCAAACCTTGCAGGACCCCCTTGTTTCCTCACACAGCCGAACGCCATATTGGTAAATGTGGACATTGCAGGATGGACCTTTTCATAATTTACACATACGAGTATTGGAATATGAATAATAATGTAATAATACATGTATATACATATAATCTAATAATAATCCAAAAATATATATGTTCTTCCGCTAGTCTTCACTTCCCTGCCAGAGGTAGCATAATGGGCAATTAAATTGAGCCATTGTATACAGTAGTTATTCCCACATATAATACAAATATAATATATGATAAATTAAACATTGAAATCAGGATCAATTGTTTGTTATTCAGACCAGACCAGGCTTTACGTTGACTAGAGACACAATTGTTACATTAGGCCTCAGACATTGTGACGTATTTACAGTGCAATACATCTTGAATGTTATTTCCTGAACGGTCCTTTAAGTTTCCCACTCACTTCCCGAACATCAACTTGAGTCAAGGGGCTTTTGGTGACTTGGTTAGTGAATATGTTTGCTTCATTCATCATCCAAGTTCCCACTTGTGTCTGTCGGTCCTGTTCTGCCCGGTTACAGAAACGGAAACTCATATCGGTGTCTGGGGAAACTCAGAGACGGTTGGCTCACAAGACCTCATGATTCCAGAGACAGCCATTCAGCTGGCAGGTACAGTATGCTCGAGTCAAGTCGCACTATCCATCTGGTGTCTCACCAGTCACCACTATGGCAGCAGAAGTCATAGTTAATAATACAAATATGAATATTCCCCATAATATCATCATCCCCATAATAATAATAATAGTCATCATCATATCCACTGTATATAATACCTCTTTAATTATAAGCAACTCAGTTCCTCATAGATTGTCCCTGTTTTCTATACCTGTCTTAGCATTTTCCTGTGGGTGCATGCGTGTGTGTATGCATGTGGTGGTGTGCATGTGTGTGTGTGCGTGCATGTGTGTGTGTGGTAGGGACTGTATGTGTTTTTTTCACTTTTAGGCCGTTCTCAGACCACACACAAACCTGGGCGCTGTGTAATTGTCCCGGACGGCGGGTCTAGTCCTCTGTGTACCAAGAGTTTGCATATAATGTTCTCTCAACGTGTTCCCAGTAATGCTCCAAACACGACAATGATAATCATTTCTGTTGGACGTATATCTAACGAACACAGCATATTTTGCTCTTTCCATTATCTCGTTTGTTGCTATCGCGATTGTTTTAAGTATATTTGTTTTCTGTTTCCTATCGCATGGCCATTACTGAGACTACATAAAGTGAATCCAGCTTGAACATTTCCTGATGACTGAGTCAGCAGATGGGCCATTGCAATGTAAAATAAGACAAGAAAACGCTGACTGTGCATGTAGTCCCCAGCGATGTTTTTCATTCTCCAATATCTGTATCCACTTCTCACATTCATGTGTCCAGCTCATATCAATTCATTCCTCTAAACAGTACAACATCTTAACGTGTAGGCCGAATATCTCTATATCTCTTATTATACTCCACATATTTAACCAATTAAAGATAAAGAAGCCAAATAAGTATATTTACATTTACATTTACATTTAGGGCATTTGGCAGACGCTTTTATCCAAAGCGACTTACAAAGAGTACATTATATTATTATGCTGAAGCGCGGAAAAGTGTTTCAAGAGAGTTGGTGCCATGGCAACAAGGCTCCCTGCCAGGCTGCTACTCGGAGTGTCTCATGGTGGTCTTGTCAGCCTGGGCTCTGGTCACCTCTCCAGGGGTACGGCGGCAGCTTGTGGAGGAAGCCTTCTCATGATCCCCTTTAGTCTCCTCCTCCAGCCCAGCTCTCAGCTCTCTGACAGCTGCCCTCCGGCCTGCTGCTCTGGGCTCTCTTTCCAGAGGCGGCGTCCTCAGCGCCCACGCCTTCCATGGGTGCTGTGCTGAGAATCATACGGTGACATTTCGACAGTAAAGTGTATTAATAGAATTTCAGATAATGAAGTATTCATTCTGGAGCACAAAGGATTGCAAAGATGGAGAAAGAGGATTGCAAATGAGGCTATGTCTCTGGGAAAAATTGTATAATCCACCATGCGGGTGGGTGGTTGCATTAGCAATATACACACATATATATAATATTATGTCACAGAACTGTGTGTAATTTTAAATGTTATATATATCATATATATTTTACATTGTAAAATCTATCTAATGTAAAGTTCAATCTAAAATGTGCCCCCGGCCTCCAGCTCCATGTCACGTTTGATGCTTTGAGTGGAGGCCGTGTAGCGGGCCACAGAGGTCAGAGGTCAACTTCCTCCCTTTAGATGTGTGAGCATGTTAGAGCCCCTCCTCTTCCCAGCATAGGATTCAAAAGATTGCAATTCTATGCATTCAAAAGACTGTAATTATATTCCCATGAATCCCATACAAACCTCCTCTCTCCCTCCCTACATTTCTCTGTCATTGAGAAGCTTTGCATTCACACACAGTCTGTGATTGAAAGGCAAGATAGATCAAATCTAAAGTCTAAATTAGCTCATACAAACACTGGTGCAGTCAACTCACAACACTCAATACATCGCTCACTATTAGTTGACGGATGGCTATGGCATTACTTACAAATTACACTTAAATGATGTTAAATCTTGCCTCCAGCACGTTTTAGGTTTAAAATAATGGAATTCAGATCCATTTACACCTGCAAAAACATCTCTCTGCTTGCACAAGACTCCTCCTAAATTTCAATATTGTTCTTCTCAAATATCCTTCTCTCAATAGAGCCATTCCTGGAGTCAAGACAATGGAATCTTCTCTGTTCTGTTCCTTTGGTATGTAGATTTTGTCCTAGTTTAGTTGTAACTTCCAACTTGTAGGTAAGTAAGTGAATTAAGTGAGTAAGAAAAGTGAAATGTTTGCTTGGCTTGGTTCTTAGAATGACGCTCTTTGCTTTAACAAAGAGATGGCTTCATGACACCAACAATTTTAATATAAATCAACAGACAAATAGGAAGACAATGGAAACGATGTCAATTAAATAATAAGATTAAAACCAGCGTGTTGTGTTCTGTGTTCCTTTTTCATGAACAATGCAAATAAACCAAAAAACTTTTTTTTTCTCAAAAGTATCACTGCGATAGATTGGAACGTACAATAACGTTTTTTCTTGCCAAATGCATCTCAAGGTCTGTTATCTGCGAGATGATGATCTTTTTGGGGCAACCCATAATAAAATAAAAAACACTCGAAGCCTCTCAGTGTGGAGAGAAGAGATACATTGGAGGAAGCAGCAGGGCCGTGCCAGAGCCACGGGAGACAGCAGCTGAACGTATATATGGATGTAGACGTGGTCTGGGCCCTCTCAGCCCCCACATAGTCCCACATCTGGGAAGTCTTATGAGGACTTACAGCTAGGTCCCTCTTCTCAGAGATGAAACAGGGGTCATGGATGCTGTACCCTGGGCCTCTCTCGTGCACTGGTTTCCACATTTAAATCCACAAATACGCCAGAAACAATATGAGACCACAATAAAGGACGACAAAATAGTAAAATAGCAAAAGATAGATGGATATGTGTCATGTATTACAGTAAATGCGTCCACACACATCTATCTGGGCTTATACTTCACCCTACTGGCTGTACTGGGCACTGCACATGTTTTTTTTTTGACGAGGCTGCTGGTCACGAAAAATATTATAATTATAAATCTTTATCCATTGACTTTCTGCTTGGGTACATAAAAAAGAAGGATTGCCTTTTAGGGGATTTGAAACGAGGACACTGTTAGATAAATTAGCATCGCATGCAAAAAAGAAAAAAAGCACACCTATTCATTATCTTTAATGCTATACTTCTATTTCATATATATTCATCTTTCATTCATTCATACGTCAATATTTTTTCAATGTGTTAATTGTGAACAATGATTGTAACAGCGTAACCTACAGACTGTAAGAGCGCGTCGTTGTTATCCCGCAACTTGTGATTTAGGCGGCGGCCCCCACTGACCACATCTCCGGCACACTGCTGCCCCCCACTGGCCAACACGGAGAAGGCGTTTTATTTGCTACGTTGGCATTTTAAGTTCTGAAACAAACAAGGCAAGTGAACCAGTTATTTACTGCAGTTTGTTTTATTCGTATATTATGAGTTGCATGCGAGATGGTGTTCTATTATTGACTGCTACGATACTCGTTACGACTTAATTGGCGTTGGCAATAACTGTCCTCAAAAAACGTCGGCCTACCCTTCATTTGTTAAAGCAGTACATCTGATTAACAATCATATTTATAAGTATTGATTCAATTAGTATAAATATAATTTCAGTCAGGATCCCTTGGATCTGGCTTCCTCCTGCCCCTCCACCTCCTTCTTGCAGAGACAATGCACAGAGCAGAACAGCTCCCACCACAACAAACAGAAACCAGCCATTGTGTTCGTCATCGTCCTGTCTGGGTTGTTATCATTCAAACCTGCTTGTCTCACTGCCTAGCAACTCGTTTGCAGGTGTGCAGCGGACCCGCCCCTGGCTTTACTCATACTCCTGAATATGTGTGTGTGTGTGTTGTGTGTGTGTTAGTGTGTGTGTGTGTGTGTGTGTGTGTATTTGTGTGTGTGTGTGTGTGTGTGTGTGTATGCATGTGTGTGTGTGTGTATGTGTGTGTGGTGTTTTGTGTGTGTGTGTGTGTGTGGTAATGTATGCTAGAGTGTGTGTGTTTATGTGTTTTGAGTTTCTGTTCGTGTGTGTGTGTGGTGTGTGTGTGTATGTATGCTAGAGTGTGTGTGTTTATGTGTTTTGAGTTTCTGTTAGTGTGTGTGTGTGTGTGTGTGTGTGTGTGCGTGTGTGAGATTAAATCAGACTTTAAAATATGAGGATTAAATACATTTAAATGATTAATACAATGCTGAAAAGCACACAGGGTGTGTCCCAAGGCCCTCACACACACTCTGTCAATCAAGATTATTCCGCTGAGTAAAATACAGTAACTACAGTAACTCCCCCCCCCCCCCCCCCCCCCATCTCTTCCCCAGTCAAAGTGTGTGTACTGTAAATCGAAGACCAATGCGGGCTTATATATTTACTGCAAAACAAACATTCTGCATGAAATCCCGACTTGACAAACTGTGGGTGTGCGTGTTAATGTCTTGTAGTTGTGAGCGGTGGTACACGGCTGTTCCAAAAAGTATTTGTATTCGGTGTGTGAGTAACACTTCAAGACAACGCCGAGGTCTGTACTTCTTTTGTGTCGCTGGCGAACGCGTCCCGGTTCATGTGAACTCGAGCACGTCCACACCCTTCCATGAGGGCAGACTGCCAGACACTAATGACACCTTGACTCCGCCAGCTTATGCCTCTTCCAAAAGCTGTTCAAAGTCCATGTTGTGGTGTATGAATATTGTACGGTTTAACACTGGAGTTGTCCACTGAGATCAAACAGACCTTCCAACTATAGGCTATAAGGAGGGCACATAACACACACATATATACACACACACAATAGAATAGAACTTTATTTATCCCGAAGGAAATTCTTGTGCCAGGTTACATAGCGATACAGTACAATAAAACAATATGGAAAACAACAGAATGATAAAAATAAACTAGCGGATTTACAAATTTACAGTTAAAATATACAAATATGTAGGCAAGGTAAGATATTTCCTCATGCATCATGTGTACCACACTAATTATACCCTGACCTTAAAGCTATCACCCCCCCCGCCCCCCCCCCCCACACACACACACACACACACACACACTAATATTCATGGACATGACATAGAAATATGCCACATGATGATGAGAGGGAGATGAGAGGTAGGCGCTGCGTGTTACGAATAAACATGAAATAACATTAAGTAGAAGTACGTATTCAGTCCCTGGCACACTGTGCGAGCCACCTGGTTTAGCAGACAGCGAGTGCAAACATCATAACCTAGCTAATGATCTACAGACTTATCAAACGGTCAGGGACTTCAGCCATGGATGTTACACCCATCACAACCACCGCCACCACCACCATAAATCACAATCTTTCATGTCCCAAAATGTAATGTAATATAATGTTAGGTAACAGTAAACAAAAAAAAAAGGTTAAAGGGCGTCCACTGGAACCGTTTGAAGAAAAGAGGACAGTTTGTGATGACACACCACATGGAATCCTGAGTGATGATTGAGATGAAGGACTCCGGGACACACCCCTACCCTACCCTACCTACCCCTCACAGCTCCGGGCGGGGTGACAGCAGCGGTGGATCTACAGGGATCGTCGTCATGTCCCACGTCCCATGACGATCTGTCGATGAAAGTCACCCCCTGACGCCCGTCATCAGAGATTCATAATTCCAGCTGAGTCCAATGTTGAGTCATTGCCTAATGATATGTTTGGAAGTCCTAGTACAATAGCATTGGAGATACAAAAGCAATAGAAATATGATTTATGTTGTGGTGATTTGACGTGAGCAAAAGCGGGAACAATCTCACCGTTGAGGCCTTCTAATTGAACCAGTTTGTTCCTT
>PIJE02000235.1:340953-345953 GCA_002895965.2 Coryphaenoides rupestris | reverse complement strand
AACTCCTTCTATTAGCCTTGAAACCTGCTCTATTCTTACCTTCGTGTACCACAGTGATATATTGCTGCCTCTCCTTCAACAAATGTACTCTTTGGAAATACCCTAAATGTAATGTGTGTTCTATTTTTGTAATCTACGTATGTATTTGTATTATTCTCATTTATTTGCAGCGTCTGATCGAGACGGCGCCGTGGGGCGATGACGCCGAAGCCCTGGAGCAGCAGACCATGGGCCACAACAAATTCCACAGCTCCATCCAGAGGAGCCCGGAGGTGGACCGCGCCCGCGACGAGCTGGTACGCCCAGAGACACCCGCCTCCTCGCCTCCTCGCCGCTCTGCCTCTGCTTCCTCCTCCTCCTCCTCCTCCTCCTCCTCCTCCTCATCATCTTGATCTTCCCCCTCCTCCTCCTCTTGCTCCTCCTTCTCTTATTCCTCACAATTTTCCTCCTCCTCCTCCTTGTCTTGATCTTCCTCCTCCTCCTCCTCCTCTTGCTACTCCTTCTCTTCTTCCTCACAATCTTCCTCCTCCTCCTCCTCATCTTGATCTTCCTCCTCCTCCTCTTCCTCCTCCTCTTCATCATCCCCGTCTTCATCTGACTCCTCCTCTTCTTCTCCGGCTTCATCTTCCTCCTCCTCCCGTTCCTCCTCCTCCTCCTCTTCCTCCTCCTTCTCTTCTTCCTCACAATCTTCCTCCTCCTCCCGTTCCCCCTCCTCCTCTTCCTCCCCCTCCTCCTTCCCCTCTTTTAAAAACTATAAACTGTATTGGTCGGTGGAGGGCCAGTTAAGAGACTTCATGAGCTGAACACACAGTGTGTGGAAACTCTTGTACATACTCTGTGTATTGTGAATATTCACTTTGCAACGTCACAAAATGAAACTTCTAACTCTCCACTGTTTAGAACATGAATCGGGACAAGCCCAGACTCAACGCACTGGAGCAGGAGTGGACCAGTCTGCAGGTAAAAAACACAGACAGAACAATCATTCAAATAAACAAAATGGATGAAAAAACATAGACAAATCACAAAATAATGTACATTTCTTCATCATCTGTTCACCTCTCTCTCTCTCTCTCTCTCTCTCTCTCTCTCTCTCTCTCTCTCTCTCTCGCGTGTGATCGATGTCCGTCAGTGTTTCTTCTGAGTTTAAGTGCACAATGGATGACACATGCACTTTTGACAAAGACAGGACTGATATTTTAATTGCACCCCCTTTTTTCCGTCTTTGTCTGTCGCGCGCCTCTTCGTCTTTTAATTGCTGTTGTTAATCACTCATTAACTTTCACTCTGTGCGCCCACCCCCCCCCCCCCTCCCTCCTCCTCCACCCTCCATTAGGAACATGAGTAGCTCTATAGAGTACATTTCACAGCTGCACAAAAAGATGTGAGAGGACACACAGCCCTGTAATGGCTGAGGAGAGATGGTTGGAGTATTCCGAATGGCAAAAAAAAGCAAAACACACACACACACACACACACACACACGCGCGCGCACACACACTCACACACGCACACAAAAACGAGAGCTACCTCATAAGACACACACGCAACACACATCCAAGTCACAAGGACGCTGACGGAATGACTAATCTGTAAGTGTAAAGATCATGTGCTGTGTTAGAGCTGTCTCTTCCATGGCTCTATCTAATACCTATTCTGTGATTGGATCTAGCGGAAGTCCACCTATAAGTCTGCAAGGTTCCGGCCTCCGTGTCTTGGGCGTGGCGTGTTGTAACTCTCTCTCACATAATGTGAGGACAGAAATGCAGGTGCCTGTGAACTACTCTTCTGGCGCCACTCCGTGGCTCCTCGGAGACTGATGCAGATTGGACTATGGCGACCACTCGAAATTTGGACCTGTTCTGACTTTGATCCAGTCTCATGACTGCACGTGCACGGAGAAAAACACTCACAAAATAGAATCAATTACTTGTGTGCACTCGTAAAAATCCTAGGGACCAACTATCTCTCCTCTCGGCTACTCCCTCCCTAGAGAAATAAAGTATAAAAGACGGACGCAGTCGGTAGCAGCTCGAGCGTGGCGATTTGCCCGTGCTCTCTCACCAGTAACTGAAGGCCCTAGACCTCGATCTTGCTTCGAGCAAAAAAAAAAACCTCCCACCATCCTCAACTCATAGCCTTTGCCTCTTACGGTGGAAAAAAAAAAGTAAGGTTCTCAACTCGAGAGAAGTTTGTTATTAAATTAATTAATCTTTGGGAAAAAACATGCGCTAAAATGAAAGTGACTTCACAAACGCAGATCTCGTGTCCCTTAAGTGTTTTTTGCAGCATAATTTGAAGTGTAAATTAGATGGCAAAATTGTTTTAAAAAACGACTGGGTGATATTTGCTGAGGCTTCCTTGTTTTCTTGATTAACAGAAGGCTATAAAGGCCAGCATTGTTTGAACTCAGGAGTATAGCCAGAAAGTATGTCATGAAGTGAAGATGGTTGAAAATCCTGGTTGGTTTTCCAGTGACACGTACAAATACTTGGTAAAAAATTTTTAATAATCTGAAGTCGCCCCATTCTTCTTGTGTTTGTGGGCACAAGTCTAAATCAGTGCACGAATCTGTGTTTCCATTGCAAAAAGCATTAATTTTACAAACATCAGCCCAAGGCTACTAAACACATCCAATCCATTACGCCTCGCTTTATCGTGTTATTCACACCGTGCCCATAGAAATAGAAGTCAGATGTATGTGTGTGTGTGTGTGTGTGTGTTGTGTGTGTGTGTGTGTGTGTGTGTGTTAATACAGTGTATTTTCATTGACATTTAATACAGCGTGTGTGTGTGTGTGTGTGTGTGAGGAGGATGCTGAGTAAACTACTCAGTATTATGGTGGAGGTCTCAGGAGAGGAGGATGCTGAGTAAACTACTCAGTATTATGGTGGAGGTCTCAGAGAGGAGGATGCTGAGTAAACTACTCAGTATTATGGTGGAGGTCTCAGAGACATGTGCCAAAGCGAGTGGGAAATGAAAACTGCTGCAATATTGCAAACAAATCACACCGGTGTCATACCAGAGCACCTCAGAGCGAGCACAAAAAGCCACCCACACCTAAATCCACACTCCACTAACTATGACAATCGACTCTAAAAACTACACCCACAAGAACAACCGACAAACCGACCACACCCGACCAGATTCTCTTTACTCACCGCACTGACACCGCTAGTTGGTCCGCCATCGAACATGACTTATACCTATCTGAGTACGCGGCCTTTTCTGTCTGTCTATGTTGTCTGCTCCAGACTAGAACCGTGTGTCACAAAGAGTTGACATTACCTTCATTATCACTCACTCGCGGTACCATTTGGATAATGGCACACAAATCAGTTAAAGGCATTGTAAGAAGTGCCATATATAAATGGTATGTTGAAGTAATATCGGAATACAAATTGATTTATACGCTGAACGCGAAGGCTATCTCTCTGTAGGCCGCGTGCTCTTTGGGAATTGTGTGTTGTGCCTCGCCGTCTCGACAGAAGGCGGACTACTAAGTCATAACACTTCCACTGTATGGCGAGATTCACCAACGAGCGCTAGGAAGTGGCTGCTGGTAAAGCACAGAATTTAGGTGACTGAAGTATACGCCAAGGCTTCGACTTCAATCTCCATACTAGAAAGGAACAAAAAGAAACCGCACTGATCCATCCACAAGCAAACAAAGAGTGATAACAAACGTTATCTCATGAAGATCAGGCAAGTGGGCGCGACGTAATGTGCAACCGCGGCTATAATCTCCTCGTCTTGCGCGACAAAAGGCTTTCTTAAGACGGTGATTTTATCCTTACAAACGTATCCAGCGATGTTTACTAACATTATATCACATACACGCGCAATTATCTTTGCTTCAGATGCGAAGCCGAAGTAGATGAAACACATCAAGGATTATCCATACCTTCCAAGGGCACTGAAGCAGAACCAAACCCTGGCAGTTAAGCAAAGCGAACGTTCGCAATGCTATGCGACGACAAATGACCAACGTGTGTCATCAGATACCAAGTCCACTCACTGTCAGAAATGCGCACATAGGTCGAGTTCGGTATCAACAACGGTCATAGTGCGGCCATGTACCTTTCAAATACACTCGAGACTCACCCAGCACAGGGAAAGAAAAGTGTGCTCTCAAAGAGCAGGAATGCGGCGGTGAGCCGCTAACCACTGGAGAGAGGTCGCGTATGTAATTGACAAAGAGACACAGCACTATCCCTCGCCGCTAGCCGTCCACGCGATGGTACAGCCACCCCAGTGTCTCTCTGAGTCCCCGTTGCGGTTGCCTACCCGCGTGCACGCGGCGGATGGCGCCAATATACACCACAGTGCCAATGCACGTCGGCTGCCAGCACACCGCCTCGTACACAATCGCACACACCACCACCGACAAGCTGTCGTCGCTCTGGTTTCACTCGGTCTCACTCATCCTCGCCATACCTAGCCACGCTTATTCATTTTGTCGGCTTTGGTTTTTCTTCTTTCTTTCTCCTTTCCAAGTCTCATAGGCATTATGAATCGTCCGCGATACTCCTTAAAGATGTGAACACGCCGTCGAGCGTGTCACCTCTCTGAGCCAGAATATATGAAGCGATGATGTACAAATCTATATGTACGTACGTACTGCGTGACAAATCACGAGAGTGTCGAACGGATGGGGGGGCCTGGACAAGGCAAGAACGAGCGGGGTTGCGGGGGATCAGTACGTGACTTCACTCAGATGAACTCCTTACATAGCTGATCCTATGCTACCCTGCAGACGGCAATAGCCACCGATTAATGTTTGAGAATGAGCGAGACAGAGAGCCGAGGAGAAATGAAGCGAGGGAGGCAGAAGCAGTGAAGAAGGTGCCCGAGCCGTGGTGCTGCCGAGGTAGCGCGAGAAGGAAGTGGATGTGGCCCGACCTCGGTTGTGACTGACAACAATGAGAAAGAATAGAGACTATAAAAAGGTAGTTAACTTATGTCTTAGATTTCTCGGTCGGAGGATGTAGATAGAGATA
>PIJE02000235.1:303419-340946 GCA_002895965.2 Coryphaenoides rupestris | reverse complement strand
CTGTGCATCGCAGAAGATGATGAGCGCCCTGGAGGAGAAGGAGAAGGAGCTGAACAAACTGAAGACCAAGGTGGACGGCCTCCTGAACAACAACCACCCCGCCGCCGACAAGATCGAGGTGAGCAGCGTTGCCCACGTCACGTGATCACATGATCGATCACATGACCGTTCACGTGATCGCACGGCGGCGGGGCCAACGTCGGTGGTCCGCGTCGTGCGATGAGCGGCACGTGTTGAATATTTGAAGGATGAATGTGGCTGAATAATGTCTAAATCGGCCGAAAAATACATGTCACCGAATTATTATTAATAGTTGGTCTTTTGACACTATTGCGCGTGTAGTTAGTTCTACAAAAAAAGGTTGTTATTCACAAACGGATGATTTATAATTACGCAAAACAAGGGAATGAATGTACACTGAATGTGGAACCTGGAATGTACCTGGAACACTGAATGTTGAAATAATTAGGTTTAAAATACGGAGCAAAAAACCCTATTCAACTATGCATTAAATAACCACAACGAAACGAACGGAGATCTTTTCGGACCCTTTGCACATTAGAAGCATTTTGAATAGGTCAAGGAGAAGGTTGAACACTCACTCACTGGTCCATCGGTGTGCGTGCATTTTGAGTCGCAAAAGTGATTTTACAAGAATGTATTTTTGCCTGCTTTGGATTGATTGTGTTGTTGCGGTCGCAGGCCTACATGGACACCCTGCAGACCCAGTGGAGCTGGCTGCTGCAGATCACCAAGTGCATTCACATCCACCTGAAGGAGAACGCCGCCTACCAACAGGTGAACCAAGTAGAGCCGAGGACATTTGACATTACATTTTTGGGGGATTTTTGGATTTTGTCCAAAGCGACTTACAACAATAAGAGCATTTGCCCAAAGAGAGTGAAACAACATCATAGCACTGACGGTACAGTAGGACTTGAATTAGAACCAAGTTTCCAGCCCTCTTAAATGTTGGGTTTATAGAACAAGATGAGATGTTACTTCATCGCTCCCAGATCAGACAGGAAATTCCAGAGGGCACAACATCACAACCCACACAGTTTTCCGAGAGCCGCCCCCGGCCCCCGGCGCTCCGGTCGGCAACCCCCCCCCCCCCCCGCCCACGCCCCCCTCCAACCTCCCCTGCTCCTCTTACTCATCTGCATCTCCCCTTTCTGTTTTCGCTTTTGTTTTCTCTCTCTCTCCAGTTCTTCAAGGAGGCCAACGAGACCTACGTGAAGCTGCAGAAGCAGCAGGAATACATCTGCAACAAGTTCACGTGCGACAAGCAGACACCGCTGGAAACGCTCCAGGACCTCCTGAAGAACCTGGAGGTAACTGCGAGAGTGCGCGAGTAGCGGCAGGTCAGGTCGGGCCTGTTCGTGCCTAGAAATGTGTATCACTTGGCACTCCTTGTTACTACAAATGGAATGACATGGTTTTTTTTTTTACGATGGAGGTGTAACCAGAGACAACCTCATTGGGGGTTGATCGAAAGTGGCCGTCTGTTTGTTGTTTAGTTGTTGTTGTTGTTGCCCTTGCAGTCTAATGCTTGGTAAGAACACATTTAATTGGGTTGCATGCAGGGACATGCACCTCAGAAAACAAAGTGAACCACAAAATTGAAACGAATGTCAAATGGCTGTCATCCGGGTTCATTTCTGTTCTGATTTCTGTGTGTGTGTGTGTGTGTGTGTGTGTGTGTGTGTGGTGCGTGGCGCGTGTGCGTGTGTACATGTGTAGAAAGAGAAGGAGAGGATCATGGAGAACAAGAGGCAGGTCCAGAGTCTGGTGACCAAGTCCAAGAGCATCGTGAGGCTGAAGCCCCGCAACCCCGAGGAGAAGAGCTCCAGCACGGTGATGGTGCAGGCCCTGTGCAACTTCAAACAAGACCAGGTCAGACCACGCGTCACCGTCACTGCTGTGCACGCTGCGTTCACACACACACCACACACACACACACACACACACACACACACACACTCAGACACACTCACACAGACACACACACACACACACACACACACACACACACACACACACACACACACACACACTCACACAGACACACACTGATGTACAATGAAAATATTAAAATAGAATCAATATTGTTGTATTATTTTTTTATCAGGACATTATACATTATTCTGTATCACCCAGCCCTAGTCCTTTTTTTTTAAATAATAATAATAATAATAATACAATACCTAATACATAATAATAAGAAGAATGTATTTAACCAGCTAATGACACATTGAGATTTAAAATCTCTTAAAATCTCTTTTTCAAGAGAGACCCTAGCCAAGATGGCAGCATGAACACACAGATACATTCAGGCTTCATACAAACACAAAAAGATCAATCATTTAAAAGGCAGTTTTATGATTGCAAAGTTAACGAATTAGATGCAGAGACAATGTCCAATACCAATACTTGCCATTCTTTAAAAGTCTTTTCAGGTTAAGCCAAAGGCATCCTATGATGAGATCGGTTCTGGTAGTTTGTGGTCATTCTGGAGCACGTTCCAGGCAAAGGGGGCAGCGTATATTATACTGCAGATATGAATATACTAAAACCTGTGTGTGTGTGTGTGTGTGTGTGTGTTTTTTTGTGTGTGTGTGTGTGTGTGTGTGTGTGTTTTTTTTGCGTTTTTCAGAAGAGCATTCTGAAGGACAACGAGGGCATCCTCAAGGACAACTCCCAGCGCAGCAAGTGGCTGGTGACAGGCCCCGGGGGTCTGGACATGCTCATCCCCTCTGTGTGTCTGCTCATCCCCCCACCCAACCCCCTCAGCATCGGCCTGGCCAGCAAGTAAGAGAACGCCCGGGGATTGCATAGGGAAATCATTGTTTGTTTTTGGTCACCTGTGGATGACGCGACAATAGGAAAAACAAATACAGAACAAAAAAAAGCCAACCAACCAACCTCACCCTGAGAATGAATGCTTCAGGGCAACGACGAGAAGTTTAGTTAGTTTAGTTAATTCATTTAGATAACTAAAACACAAAGACACAGTTGATAGTTAAAAGTAAATTTCATATTCTCAATGTTTTTTTTTAGGATTTCTTTTATGATTCTAGAAGATTTCTTAATGTGTGGTGAGAATAGAGAGCACAAATATCTATGTTTAATTTGACTGCTGCGTGGACACACCGTCTGAAAGAGCGTCTAACTGGAGCTCCAACCTTTGACCCAGCTTTGAACCTGCATTTCTGTCATAATATGGAATATTTCATATGTTAATATAACAATATAACAATGTGGCCTTTGAAGTGTATTGCAGCAGAAGGAAACCAAATGCAGGAGATGATTATCACATAGCCACACACACTGGACTAATATTCTGCTTTGGCACACACACACACACACACACACACACACACACACACACACACACACACACACACACACACACACACACACACACACTGGACTAATATTCTGCTTTGCACACACACACACACACACACACACACACACACCTGCACACCACACACACACACACACACACACTGCGATAATTATTCTGCCTTTTGCACACACACGCACGCACACACACACACACACACACACACACCACACACACACACACACACAACACACCTGCCCACACACACACACACACACACACACACACACCCACACACACACACCACTGGACTAATATTCTTGCCCCTTTGGGCACACGCATTGCACACACACACCACACACACACACACACACACACACACACACACACACACACACACACACACACACCACACACAGACACACACACACACACCATGACTATATCAGCCTTTGCCACACCACACACACACACACAAACACACACACACACACACACTACATCAGCGGCACACACACACCCACACACACACTGGACTAATATTCAGCTTTGCACACACACACACACACACACACACACACACACACACACCACACACACACACACACACGCACGCACACACAAACTAGAGACACATACAGTGCACTTTGAACACATTGCGTGAGAAGTACGGCGGGTTAAGTACGAGATACATGAGTTGTTAATGTTCCTGCTGTTCTCGCCTGCACCCCCCCCCCCCCCCGCCCCCGCCACCAAGGAATGAGCAGTATTACGAAGCCATCATGGGCATCTGGAACCAGCTCTACATCAACATCAAGAGTCTCATCTCCTGGCAGTACTGCATCCACGACATCAACTACATCAACTCGCTCACTCTCAGCATGGTGAGTTTGAGTTTGCAACGGGGCTCCTATAGACCCCATTTTTTTTCTCCACCAGGTCGCAGGGTAAAGCCACTTCCTGTTCCTGTCATTTAACTAACTCGACTCTTGTCCCTCTCTCTCTCTCTCTCTCTCTCTCTCTCTCTCTCTCTCTCTATCTTTCTCTGTGTCTGTGTCTTGTCTGTGTCTCTCTCTCTCAGCTGTCCAAGATGCGTCCAGATGACTACCGCAGTGTGATCAAGAGGCTGGAGACCCACTACCAGGAGTTCCTGCCGCACCAGCCAGGGCTCCGACCTGTTCGGCGAGGAGGACCAGAATACCATCAAGGGGCAGTTCGCCTTTGCCCAGAACCACTACGACGGCCTCATCACCCTGCTGCCCACCTACAGTGAGTACTAGTAGGTCAGCTAGCCAAGCTGAACAGAAGGAGGAAAGAGAAAACAACGTCAAATGAATGTACCCATGACCCATTCCAATGAGTCGACTGTTAAAAATTGTACGAAAAGGAGAAATATAAAATACAATAAATAAATAAAACAATGAAAATGTACAATAAAATATAAAATGCAACGAAACACATATGTTTTGAGGCCTGATTTTAAAGGAATTAATTGTTGATGCAGATCATTCCATGTTCTTGGAAGTTTGTTCCAGAGCTGTGGTTTGCTAAAACTAAAAGCTGCTTCACTATGCTTAGTTCCGACCCTGGGAACAGTGAACAGTGACTAATGGAATCTAAATCCCTCTTTCCCATTGGAGCTCCGGCCCCCGTTAAAGTCGTCACCGTGGTGACGCCCCCAAGGAAACCCATCAAGCCGGAGACCAAAGTCGTCGTCAGGAAGATCACCCAGCCTCCGCCTCCGCCTCCACCAGCACCCTCAGCCTGACCCTGCTCAACGACCTCAACACCCTGCGCCGGAGCTGAGGTCACCGAGACCAGTCTCACCTACCACCTCCACATGCCCCTGGGGGAGAACGGTGTGCACGAGTGCACCCAGCACCTCCACAATCTGCAGGTACGCAACCACACCCACCTCCCACCTCCCGCCTCTCCGTTCACGTCCCATTAAGAAGCGGTCGGACGGACTTCAAGGGAGGCGACGATTATTTATGAACGCGTTATGAATCAATGATGTGCAGCCCTCGGTTACACTGTGATGCACCGTTCATCGTATGCGCCGATGACGGTCCTTCACCCGAAGCACTTCATATCATACCAACGATGACGCGCCTATAGCACGTTTTATTTGCGTTTCAATGAAAATGCTTCTTTGTGCGTTTTCGCCGACGCCCAGCTGGCGAGCCAAGACCTGGACACCCTCCACGACGAGTTACATCCGCCTAGAGAGAGGATCGTTAGGCAGCTGGACGGCATCCCCGCCGACTCGGAGCAGGCCAAGTACCTGCGCTCTCAGCTGGACTACATCAACCTGAAGATCGGGGGACCTGCAAGGCCTGAACGACGCTTACTTTCAACAGGTGACGTCGGCCATCTTGTTGCACTTTTTTTTTCCCATCTCATGTGGATGGGGTTCTAAAGCTCCAACTCTCCAAAGGGCCGTGGCAGGACAGATGTTCTAAATAGACTTGAAGTCCTGT
The DNA here is from genome assembly GCA_002895965.2 of Coryphaenoides rupestris. Classification (NCBI taxonomy): domain Eukaryota; kingdom Metazoa; phylum Chordata; class Actinopteri; order Gadiformes; family Macrouridae; genus Coryphaenoides; species Coryphaenoides rupestris. The sequence goes on along the minus strand of PIJE02000235.1, from coordinate 335,117 downwards.
TAAAACCAAAAGATCATATACAGTAAATCTTTTTTGGGTCGTGGTGTGGAACAGACTTGGGTTAGCTAGCTCTCTCTCTCTCAACTGAAATGTGTCGTTGGTTATCAGTGGCTAAACCGCATCGCGACAGTGTTTCACTGTCAGCATAGTGGCCATTGATGGGAGCCTGAGAACCCGGGATCTGCCGGGTGCAACGCACAGTTTCTCTGTACTTTCCTAACTGCTGGGATTCTCTGTACTACATCATAATTTCGGCCATTTGCATGCAAGTAGTCTTAGTTGAGACTTTAACAAATACATTTCTCTCGAGTCTCAAACATATATATTTGAAAAGGATTAACGATTACAGTAAGCATTATGTTATTGTTATTTGCATGTTATTAGCATGTTATTTGCATGTTATTAGCATGTTATTTTGAGATTTTGAGACAGTTGTGGGACAAATATGAACCGAAATACGGGCTCTGTGTGCTTTGGTCTTGAAATGTAGTTCTTCCTTGAAGTGTGGCTTTCTGATGCACTTAGGCTAACGCCACGCCACCGATAGCACATGTTTTAAATGCCGTTGGAGGTCACTGAGTGAGGTTGCAGTGTTATTTATTGGTATTTGGCGTGTGTGTGTGTGTGTGTGTGTGTGTGTGTGTGTGTGTGTGTGTTTTGTGCAGGCTGTCCGCTGTGAAAGGCATGCTGCATAACCTGACCCAGGCGGAGGACGTGGTGAAGGTGCACGAGGCGATGCTGACGGAGAAGGACACCACCTCCCTGGATGCCCGCGAGGTGGAGGCGTATCGCAACACCCTCAAGGTTTGTGTGTTAACGTTCTGCAGACTCTGAAAATGCTACTGACGGCAGTATTTAATGTCGCCGTTATCTATTTCCAACTCATTTCAAACACCTCCACCATTTTTTTTAAATGGTGGAGGTGTTTTTTGGGTTTATTTTGGTATTATTCATGTAGTTATTTTGTACTTCCCACTCAGGATGATAAATTATTTCAATGTTAATCGGTGTTCATAAAAAAAGGCATCATATTTTTGAAACCACTCTTCTCTTGTATGGCACCAACAGCAAATGAGGCTGGACCTGGATCAGAAGAGAGAGTTTCTCTCGGCGATGGACTCAGAGCTGGCCTCGGCAGTGCAGTACAACAGCCAGATCTCCCAGAACTTCCACAAGTGTGACGTGGATCTGGCCAAGTACTCGGAGCAGGCGGGCCAGCTCACCGACCGCTGGCGACGCATCCAGACCCAGATTGACAGCAGGTAAGACGATATAACAAGTAATACAAGTAATGCAAGTATTACATTTTGGAATCGTAATAAATACATTATTGCTATTAATAACAATACTACTACTATTAATAATAAGAATACATGTATTTATTTAATAACTATAATAAAAATGATAACAATATTAACAACAATAATAATAATGGTGATAATAATTAAAAAACACAACAAAAATAATAATGATAATATTAATAATAATGTTACATATTTATTAATTAATTATTATTTATTATTATTATTATTATTATTTTATTATTATCATTATAGAATAGAAACAACATGGACATGACAAGATGGAGTAGCTTAAACCTGTGAACTCGTCTGATACAGACTGTACAAAATGGATGCCGTTGATGTGTGGCCACATCCTTGACGGCCACCTGCGTATCTGCATAATATTTCTTTCCAGTAAGAAAGGGCCCTATAAATACTCTGCCACCCACTGCTTCCTTTCCTCTTCCTCCCCCCTCCTCAGAATGTGGGACCTGGAGAAGCAGGAGAAGCAGCTGAGACATTACCAGCAGTCCAGCGGCAGCCTGGAGACGTGGATAGACAATACCCGGAAGCGGCAGGACGGCCTGCAGACGGTCAAGTTCAACGACATCCACACTCTGTTGGATCACTTCAACCAGCAGAAGGCATGTGTCCCTTCACTCACACGCGCTGCTTCATGAAAAACATCCACCTTTTACAGTTATTACATATTTATGTTTTTATTTATGTTTAATATTTGACATTTTCCATATTTTAAATGTGCAGTTCTTACTTTTTATACTGTAAAAGTACAATACTATGAGATTGATGAATGGTATTGGCAGATATTAGAAGACTGTATGTATATATATATATAGTACTTCTTCTCAATATTATCCTTGCCATATTACCATGCTACATTACCTTTCATCATCATGTGCAATACTCTTTATTTCTTCATATAATGGCAATACTACTTCTCACCATTATTATTATTCTCCTCCAATTATTACCATGTAACATTAACTTTCATCATCATGTGCAATATTTCTCATGTGCAATATTACTTCTCACTACTGCTTCTCAATATCATTGCCGACTTGTTTTGCTGACTGAATATCGTACCTATATTTTTAGAATTTAATTTTTCTTAGGTGTAGATTCACAGTAAATTTGTAAATGTGTTATTTTATTTGTATTCTATTGTTTATTTCTCTATTGTTATTATTCTATTGCTATGCAACCTCTGGCGCAAGAATTTCCATTTCGAGATGAATAAAGTATAATAAAGTAATTGTATCTTATCTTATCTTATCTTATATTATGCGTGTCATTGTCCAGGACAATGCTCACAGTGTAACTGGCAAGTGGAATTCCCTTGAAAAACCAAAATGTGTCGCGATGGGATACCTTAATGTGCCTTAACATTGCTCCTACTCTGTCCTAATGGCCATTTGACTTTTTTTTGCACAGGCACTTTACAGTGAAATCAAAGGAAATCAAGAGAAAGTGGAAGATGTTCAGAAGGATGCAGAGACCTGCGCTACTTCCATTAAGGTCAGTATCGATGTACACACACACACACTGAACCCTACATATTTATGTTTCAATTGTTTGTCGCTATGCTACTGACAGCACAGTAGCAGACGTATGAAGTTGTATTTCTCCACTACATCTCAGAGGCAAATATTGTACTTTTTTTTACTCCATTACATTTATCTGACAGCTTTAGTTACTTGTTACTTTGCAGATTCAGATAACAATATACATACAAAAAACACATAAATCAATAGTCGTATGATAATATCGATGAGGTTTTCTTGGCCCCCAGGGGGAAATTCACCAGCTACCAATTAGTGTGTAAAGTTATATATACTGTATATGTATTTATTTATATATAATATATGCAGTATATATAAATAATTAAAAATGAGCTCCTCCTTTTGGTACTTTAACTATATTTTGATGCTAATACTTCATACTTTTACCGAAGTAACATTTTCAAAGCAGAAATTTTACTTGAGTAGTAAGTATTTCGACAGTGTTGTATTACGACTACTCAAGTATAAGTGGTGCTACTATACAAGTAAAAGATCTGAGTACTTATTCCACCACTGGTAACTATATATACCGTATATATATACCCCTTGTTGTGTCTCTGCAGGACTATGAGGTACAACTGGCCTCATACAGCGCCGGTCTGGAGACCCTTCTCAACATCCCCATCAAGAGAACAGTGCTGAAGTCTCCTGCCACTGCGGTCAGGCAAGAGGTAGGAGCCGGGTTTACTTTGGTTTGTGTGAACTTAAAGAGAATTGAAACACTGTAAATTATTTGAGTACTACGATCACCGATTAATAACCCATTCAATGACTCAATTAATCAAATTTCTGTACTGTACGCTTAAACATTTGAACACCGTCATTTGCATTGCATTGACTTTTGTGTCTGGCGTTGATACTTATTTTCCGATGGTTTTTGTTTTTAATTAGGTGTCAGACCTTAATGCAAACTACATCGAACTTCTGACCCGCTCCGGTGACTATCAAAAGTTTCTCGGTGAAATGCTCAAGAATATGGAAGAGCTGAAGGTAAGGATTATTACTCCTTGTGCATTTATTTATTAAAGAAATAAAATGCCACATAAACACTGTATATGATTGCACACCATTTCTTAAAGGGGCAATAAGTCATCGAGAAGTGAAGAAACTAAACACATTTATATGCTAAACTGAATATGGTGTTTGTAGTATTGTTTCGAAGATGTATAGTCACATAGTTGATGGGTCGGACAGCTGTACAGAAAGCAATGTTGAAAAGACGTCATCACCATATTATTATTATTATTATTGCACCTTTAATTGGCAAAACAACACATGTATTGACTAGCTCCACTTTATGACCCCACCAGATGAGGAACACCAAGATCGAGCTGCTGGAGGAAGAACTGAGACGTCTGAAGGAGACCTTCCAGGACCACAACCACAAGAACCAGTCTTTGGAGGATGCGCTGGCTCGCTACAAGCTGGAGCTCAGTCAGTCTAAGGAGAGACTCCTCTCTGTGGAAGAGGTGAAGATGACCACGGTGATCCAGGCCAACGCTGTCAGAGAGAGCCTGGACAGCACCCAAAGCCAGCTGAAGGATCTCAACGACAAGCTGTCCCGCCTCACATACCAGCTGGACGAAGAGATGCGCAAGAGGAGGTTGGCCGAAGAGCGCTACACCAGTCAGCAGGAGGAGTACGAGTCTGCCGTGCGCCGCAGGCAGAAGGAGCTGGAGGAGCTGAACTGGTCAAAGATGGACCTTGAGAAGTCGGTGAAAGACAAGGAACGTGATATAGAAAGGCTGAAGATACAACTGGAGGAAGAGGCCTCACGACGCCGTGGGGCAGAGTCGGAGATCTCAAAGGTAAGAGCGCAGCATAGCAAGGAAGTTAGTCAAATCAAACAGACCTTCGAGACTGAGATCCACGTCACCAAGACCTCCGTGCAGATGTCCTCACAGCAACGCGAGGACGAAGCCTCCGAGGCCAAATTGACTTGTGACCGACTCACGGAGGAGAAGAGGGTTCTAGAGGAGGAGTTGAGGAGACTCAGGCTGTCCATAGGCCAGAGAGAGGAGCAGAGGGACAGGGCAGAACAGGAGATCCGTCAGCAGAGGGCCTCCATGACCGAGGAGATAAACAGGCGTAGCGAGCTGGAGGTTCAGCTGAGAACCCTGGTCCAGAGGAGTGGAGATGGTGACCTCAGGCTGAAGGAGGCCAATAACATCAATCAGGAGATGACCAGGAAGATCAGCCTCCTCAAGCAGAACCTGGAGGAGGAAGAGAGGAAGAGGAGAAGCTTTGAGATGGAGATTAGTCAGTTGAGGAAGGTCCAGAAAGAGCTCCAGATAAAAAACACGGCTTACCTGGAGGCCATGGACAAGCTCCAAGCTTCTGAGAAGGAGAGATCTGTCATCCACTTGCAGCTGGAGAAACAGACCAGTTCAAAGAGCAAAGCTGAGCAGAGTGCTGCCAGGCTGCAGAGCCATACCCACGAATTGCAGTGCTCACTGGACGCCATGGAGTCCCAGCTGGAGAAGCAGAAGAAGACCGCCCAGGAGGAGTTCACGCGCAGGAAGAGGCTCGAAGCAGAGGTTGAAAGGCTGACAATTTCCTGCCGTGAGCACACCACTACAATCACCAGCCTGCGAAGCGTTCAAGAGGAGGCGACCAATTGCGAGAGGAGATATGACACGGACGTCAGGGCCCTGCAGGAGGCCTTAGACAAGAGTGTCCGGGATTTGAGGCTCACCAACGAAAAACTGAACCAGATGGCGGAAGAGTTAAAGAAAGTCAAGCAGCAGCTCCTGCAGGAACAGGCCCGGGGCCGCGAGCTCAATCAGCGGTGCGAGACCCTGTATAAGACCATCGAAGAGAAGACCCGCCTGCTGAATGAAAACACAGCAGAGGTGGACAGGCTGAAGAGCCAGACGCAGAGCATCACCAAGGAGAGGCTGAGACTGGAAGAGGAGCTGAGGACGACAAAGCAGGAACGAGATGACCTGAGGTCAACCAGGGAGAGTGCCGACGAAGACACTCGCACTGAGATCACAGCTTTGCATTTACAGCTCCAGAGCAGCAGCACGAAGGCCATGGAACTGGAGGCATTCATCAATGACCTGACCAAGGAGAGAGAGAAACTTAAGTTGGAAATAGAAAAAATCCAAAAGCAATCCATTGAGGTATTTTTGCTCAGAGGAATAATCCTAGTTCTTTAACTAGTTTTGTTTTCTCTTGCATGACGGGATTAGGAATTATGGATGCTTTCACTCATTCACTTTCTTGATTCAAAATCTGATTCATTGTTGGTCACTCTCATTGTTGGATTATGCTGGGCATTCACACAAAGATTAACTGCACTTAATTAAAGAAACCATCAAATGCCGCCTAACTGCATACTAATACTAATCATGTTAATGTCCTATTGTATTTGTATTGCATGATGTCCTTTGTCCTGTGTTCCAAAGGTATTCATAACTTGGGGCATATACTAGTTTGCTACCCCTTTACACAAGGGAATTGTGAAATAAAAAAAAAAGGTAAGTGGATTCTAATATGTTTTTGTCTTTTGCTTGTGTCTCCACAGACATCGATTATGATTCATGAATCCAAAAGCAGCTTCACTGAGCTGAAGAGTGAGAAGGACGGCCTGCTGTCCAAGATGAAAATGCTGGAGCAAGACAAAATCCGCTATCAGCGCATTGAGGAGGAGCTTGCCCGAATCAGACTCGAACTGGAGACGGAGCATCGCAACAAGAAGCGCCTGGTGGATGAAAACAATACTGTACGCAAAGATCTGGCCTATTTCAAGAGCCAGTTTGAGATGAAGGACAGCGAGAAGAGGCAGTGCGACTCCGACCGGGACAGGGCTGATCGAGAGAGGGCCTCCCTGAAGACCGAGGTGGAGAGGCTGAGGAGGGAGCTGAGGAGCATCGAGGAGAGGTACAAAAGTCAGCTGCTGATCTCTGAGAAGGAGGCCAAGGAACTGGCTCTCAAGAAATCCTCGCTGGAGAGGGAGATCATGATGCTGCAACAGACACCGTCTACCCTAAGCAGACAGACCCAGACAGACGAAAAGGTCTCCAGAATAGATCCATCCAAGTTGATGTTTGACGGAGTGCGCCGCAAAGTTTCAGCCCACCAGCTCTGCGACTGTGGTATAATCAGCAAGTCCACCCTCGAGCAGCTTCTCACAGGCAGAAAGACAGTAGACGAGGTGTCCGTGGACATCCAGCTGAGTCTAAAGGGTACTGGTATCATTGCTGGCATGACAAGAGGTTCTCAGGGCAAAATGCCCTTCACAGAAGCCAAAAACAAAGTTCTACTGAGCCCAGAGTGTGCCCTGATGCTACTGGAGGCCCAAGCTGCAACCGGCTATATTGTGGACCCAGCATTCAATGAAAAGATGGCTGTGGATACTGCCTGCTCCAGAGGAATTGTCGATACAGAAGATAGAGATGTCCTGCTGACAGCTGAAGCAGCCAGCACAGGATTCAAGGATCCATACAGTGGCAAGTTGTTGTCTGTTGGTCAGGTTCTAAAACAGGGTCGCATTGACAAGCCGACTGCAACTCGTTTGCTGCAGGCTCAGGAGTCTGTTGGCGGCATCTTGGACCCAGTACTTAGCGTGTTCCTTCCCAAAGATCTGGCTTTGGACCGGAACCTTATTGACGAGGACCTCTACATGGCTCTGAACATGAAGCCTGACTGTTACCTGGATCCAACTTCAGGGAGGAAGATAAGCTATAATGACTTGAAGTTGAAGTGTAAAATCGATCCTGTCTCTGGCTTGCTTCTGCTCCCTGGCCAAGAAACTTCCATGACTGTGAAGGGGATTCGTGGTAACGTTTCCATCAAAGAGTTGGTTGATTCTGAGCTTCTGGATGAAACTGACATGCAGAAAATTAACCAGGGCCTCCTTACTAGCCAAGATATTGAGGACAAGCTCAAGAGCTACCTTTATGGCTCTGACTGCATTGCAGGGATCTATGATGAGGCCAAAGACAGAACCATGCCCTTCTACATGGCCATGAAAGAAGGCTTGCTCATGAGAGGAACTACCCTTGAGCTTCTTGAGGCCCAGGCTGCCTCTGGTTTTATGGTTGATCCAGTCAACAATGTTTTCCTGACAGTGGAAGAGGCCGTTAAGAGAGGTCTAGTTGGGAGCGAGTTTCAAAAGAAGCTGGCTTCTGCAGAGAAAGCTGTCGTTGGATACAAAGATCCAGCCACCGGGAACAAAATCTCCCTATTCCAGGCAATTGATCTAGATCTAATTGAAAAGGGCCATGGAATTCGGCTGCTGGAGGCACAAATTGCAAGTGGTGGGATTATTGATCCAAAAGAGAACCATCGTATTAATGTTGAGGTAGCGTACAAACGGGGCTATTTCAACAAAGAGATGAATGACATCTTATCCTATGAAGGAGATGACACTAAAGGCTTCTTTGACCCTAACAACAAGGATAACTTGACATATCTTCAGCTTAAGGAGAGGTGCATAAAAGACCCCAGAACAGGTCTATTGCTCCTGTCTCTGAAAGACAAGAAGAAAGCCCAGGAAACTAAGGAGAGCCGCACCAATGTGCTCCGTAAGAGACGGGTGGTGATTGTGGACCCAGACACAGGGTTGGAGATGTCAGTGAGGGAGGCCTATCACCGCGAGCTAATTGACTACGACACCTTCCTCGACCTGTCAGAGCAGGAGTGTGAGTGGGAGGAGATCACAGTCAAGGGAGCAAATGGGAGCACTTGCGTGGTGGTGGTGGATAAAAAAACAGGAACCCAGTACGACATCAACGACTGCCTGCAACGCGGCGTCATCGACCAAAGATCCTTGGACCAGTACCGTGCTGGAACACTCACCCTGACACAGTTTGCTGACCTCATTACTCGCAAAAGCAGTAGCACCGAGATGACCATTACAGCCAGCAATGTTGATGATGTGGCCACCTGTACCAGCCCCACCCAGGCCATGCCGTCGTCCCCTAAAGTCCGCCAGCGCTTCAACAGCATCAACATCACCCTCTCTCCACCTGAGACGTTTGATGACCTGAGCCCCGTAGGAGCCATTTTTGACACAGAGACCCTGGAAAAGATCACCATTACAGAGGGCTTCAGAAGAGGCATAGTTGATGCCATCACAGCACAGAGGTTGCTGGAGGCTCAGGCCTGCACAGGGGGAATTATCAACCCGTCCACTAGCCAGAGGCTTTCTCTTCAGGATGCGGTCAACCATGCCATCATTGATGATGACATGGCTTCTAAGCTGAAGGCCTCCCAGAAGGCCTACACTGGCTTTGAGGATGTGAAGACCAAGAGAAAGATGTCAGCGGCAGAGGCCATGAAGGAGAAATGGCTGCCTTACGAAGCTGGCCAAAGATTTTTAGAGTTCCAATACCTGACAGGTGGCTTACTGGAGCCTGGCTCTGGGCAGCGTGTCTCCATTGAAGAGGCCATTCGCAGGAATTGGCTGGATGGTCGACAGGCCCAGAAGCTCCAGGATACACGGAACCACCTGAAGAACCTGACCTGCCCAAAAACCAAGCTGAAGATCTCCTACAAGCAGGCTATGGACGGCTGTATGGTGGAAGAGAGCAACGGCATGAAGATGATCCAAGCCACCTCTGTGTCGTCCAAGGGCATTAGTAGCCCATACAATGTGTCAAACCCAGGCTCCCGCTCCGGGTCCAGGCAGGGCTCCAGGAGTGGATCCCGTAGGGGCAGTGTGGATTACTCCTCATCATTCTCCTACAATTTCTCATCCGTCAATAAGTCATTCAGTACTAACTCCCTCTCTTAATATATAAAATCAGACAAAGGAGATGGCGAGAAGTCATCTAACAGATTGTTATCTGTAGTTGCAGTATCATTTTAGGAGATTTTCATGTTTTCAAATATGCTTTTTGCTATGTAGTGTTAAAATAAAAGTTGGGCAATCTTGGATTTTTATCTTGAGTTTATCTTTTCGCTATATTGTATCTTACCCGATCTTATAATCCTGAATTACTGTCAGTTTCATAGTTTGTTTGGTGTTTAAATATTAGGGCAACATATTAATGCTATTGTAATACACAATTGTTTTGAATGTACTGTAAGACACATTTTTGAAACAGCAGTGATATTTTTATGCACATCTTTAAACTGCCAGCTGTCTAACAATAAGAAGTGTCCAATCACATTAAGTCTAGATGCTTAGATGCTACTTTTGATACTTACCACAACTGTTAAAGTTTGACTTACTTAAAAATGTATGAAAAAGCAAATGTCCATCATGAAAAAAAAAAAGATTTGTTAAAACTTTGCATTATGGAAATTAAAGACTTCTTAACAGAAATTTCGCATTTGTTTTTTTTGTTTTGTTTTGTTGAGTTTATTTTTAATTCGAGATAATATAGTCTAGTGCCGGGCCTGCGCTGATATAGTCTAGTGCCGGGCCTGCAGTGAAATGCACATGTCTGCCCCTAGATGGCGCTAACGCTCCATCATTTATTTGGAAGTCTGCCTGAAACAGCACAATGCTCCTCTTGCGCAGAGAAGACAAAAAAATAATAAGTTAGGCTTTCACACTACAAATCACAAATCTTATGTTGCCTTGGTGAAATGACTCTACCTTTATACTCTACTACTTCAGTGAGGTGTATAAGAATGAACTATAGGCACACACGTTCACAAAAGGCTAATTATGTACTGGTCAGTTCATTCTGAGTATTGTTAAAAGGCGACACGAGTGAAATATTTACCAGCATTTTTAGGACTGGCTACAGGTTTAGACAAACTAGTAAAAACATCGCGGGCTGCAACCTGCCAGATACCAAACTAATGGCTCTAATGTAACCAAGCAGCATTCATTAACAACAACAACAACAACAACAACAACAACAACACCATGTGGGAGGTCTCCCCCCTGTTGTTTATGAACTAACGCCACACACATGTTCTGAGATCTCAGGTTATGAATGAATTAAATAAATTTAAGTTGACTTGCTTGCCTGTATATATTTAGTTCTTTACAAGTATATTTTAGATACCCATATTTATACATTTAATTGCAATATTGCAGCTTTGTTTACATATTTATTTATTATAGAATATCTGCTGGGGGGCGGCGTGTGTGGGGGGGGGTGTGCATGTGTACATGCGCATGGCAGGCTGGCTCGCAGTGGAATGTTTATGCAGGAAACTTGTGAAATTCCAACCGTGTTCTGTCTCATACTGTTCCTCGTCAGCCAATCAGATCCGTTGAGAAAACACACACACACGCACACGCACGCACGCACGCACGCACGCACGCACGCACGCGCGGTTCTTCGGTGGTTCTGCTCGTTTTGCCGATTGCCGATGAGCACATTCATTCGGCGCGGACATGCGGAGGCCAGCTAATAACCTGAATGAACGCTTCGGGAGCCCATCTCCATGGCGACGATGAACCGACCGGCCCCAGCTCTGTCGCCGGAGGGGGGGCCTCGGCAACAGACAACAAGGTCCCCCCTCCTCCCCCCATCCGACCCCAGCTTCCTGTCACAGGGTTTTATGCATTTTCATGCTGCGTTCTTTGCCAGCCCTTTGGACATTGACGACCGTGGACTCAACAAGCCATAGAATCTATTGCTTAAGGAGGGCCGGGCCACACACGCACGCACACACACACAAACCCTAAAGTGCTCCCTAATTAGCCCCTTTTTCTATCCCAAGGTCATATTGGAATGCGTTCCAAAATGGATTACCCCTCCCACCCCCCACCCCCTCACTCTCTTTCTCCCTCCGTTTTCTTTTCTCCCCTTTTAAAATCTCTCTTCTTCCTCTTCTTCGCCCTTGCCCCCCCACCAACACCACCCCTCACCCCACCCACCAACACCCTCCTCACCCACCCAAACTCTCCATCTTCCAGCCCTCTCTCTCTCTCTCTCTCTCTCCCTCGTTGTTTAATAGCTTACACATGTCGGACGGACTGTGGCCGTGGGACTGCTGTGTGACAATGGGCTGCTTCATGGCGTTTCCGTACCCAAGACCCCCCCCCCCCCCCCCCCCCCACACACACACACACACCCACACAAATGCCCCACCCCCTTCGTCAAAAAGCCACCTGTCCAAACCAGACTAGACTACACTATCAGGAACAACCACCACCACCATCACCACCATTCATACAGCCTTTGTCGGCATGACCCACCCCTTGTTATCAGCACAGGGAGGCAGGTAGAGAGGCCATAGCGCCCTACCGCCCACATATTTCGGTTGGCTCTCAATTTACATAACAAAAGCGGTTCTCACACACATTTGTTTGCCCTCCGAGCGTCAGTTATTGATAACGCACAAAGTCAGTCAAAGATTTGAATCACAGGGAGGGGGGGGGGGGGGGGGGGGGGGGGGCGGGGGGAGAGGTTTGCAAAATAAACCTATGGATGGCAGAAAAAGCTATAATTGCCAGTTAAGTTTCTCCTGTCCCGACTCTGTAATTAAGGCTAATCTTGAAAGAGTTTAGCCCCGCTAAACATTCACAACAACCTGCACGGAGGACTCCTGTCGCTTGAAAGAGGGTGTGTGTGTGTGTGTGTGTGTGTGTGTGTGTGTGTGTGTGTGTGTGTGTGTGGCAAGCGCAGGTGTGTTTCTGATTTCAGACACAAAGCAGAGATAGGGAGGGCCTGTGAAATGCAGGTAGAAGGGGTTTGGGGTTTGGGGGGGGGAGGGGCGGTGGGGGCTGGAGTTTGTTGCCGAGCTGTGATGTAAGGAGGAGGAGGGCTTGTGGTACACATCATCAACAACGGCCAACCTAGGGACGCGTTGCCCCCCGGGCCCGCAAATACCACGCAGCAGCTGTAGCTCACAGAGAGCCAAGAGGAAAGACATTATCTCTCTCTCTCTCTCTCTCTCTCTGATGCTTCTCACCTCTCAGTCTCTTCTCTCCATCTGTCTGTCTGAGAACCTTCACAAAAGAGAAACGCAGAAAAGGAAGAAAGAAGGGGGCTTGTGTTGTGTTTTTTTGGGGGGGTTCCTGGGCTTGTTTTACTCAGCATCAGCGGCTGTATGATCAGCCCAGATGTTTCCCATTATGGGCTCTCTCGTATACCATGGACTGAGTGTCAACTCCATGGTAAAAGTGATTTCCAAGGAGGGAGAAATGGCTGTAGTGCACTGGAAAAGATTAGCCCGTTCTTCACACGTAGATGTAGTTATAGGCCGACTCATTCATACATAGGGGGTTGGAGGAAAAACACCCGGAATAAATGTGTGTTCAGTTTGAATGACTCCATTATGTGCCTTCAAAGTCTTTGCTTGGTCTCAACGTGCGTGCACACAACACGAATCTATTGCTTAAGGAGGGCCGGGCCGTATTTTTAGTCTGCTGATTTAGTCATCCTGGCAACTGAAACTATAGTTGCGGAGTTGGTTCGTTTTTTTTAATGGGATATTTTGAAAGGGGTATTCTCACACACACACACACACACGCACACACACACGCGCACACACACACACACACACACACACACACACACACACACACACACACACACACACACACTACATACAATTCGCTTCAGGTTTAAATCAATGACATTGCAAACATGAGTAACAAGTACAAGTACATCACAAAAGGCTGCAGATTACACCGAGAGCCCACATGCTGCGCAACCAACTCTTATTAAAAGGGACCTCAGGAGTTCAAATCCAAAGTCTTACCTCTTCCAACTGAATGCGAAGTCTTGATTCCTTGTGTCCCAAGTGGATCAGTGGTAGAGAGAGAGAGAGAGAGAGAGAGAGAGAGAGAGAGAGAGAGAGGGGGGGATGTAATAAAGTCCACAGTCAGAGAGCGCTCCGTCGGCCCGTCACACAGGACGCTTTTTGCCCAGGGGCCGGGGCACTCATTTTCCTCCTGCTGGAATGTGCTGGCGATCACACCGACAACTCACTTTAAAGTCCCACCAACCAACCGACCAACCAACAACTCCCTCCTCCTCCTCCTCCTGCTGCTCCTCCTCCTCCTCCTCCTCCTCCCTCCAACGCTCTCCTCACAGTCTCTCTCTGTGTGTGTGTGTGCTGGTGGTGGTGGTGGTGGTGGTGGAGGAGGCTCTTCTGTTGGACTGCCGGTGCTAAAATGGCTCTTCTGGTGCTATTGCTGCTGTTGCTGTTGCTGCTGCTGCTGCTGCGACCACAAGTCCTGGCATGGGACGGTCCCTCCTCTCCCCCTGGCCCCGCCCCCTTTTCACTCTTTTTTCCTCCTCCTGTTCCTTTTACTTTACTCTGTAGGCTCACCCCCCCCCCCTCCTCTCTCTCTCCTCTCTCTCTCTCTCTCTCTCTCTGGTAAATAAAAACAAGATCAAAACAATCTAATTTACAATTGTCGATTTACAAATGTACAATTGTTCCCTCCCTCCCTCCCTCCCTTCCTCCCTTCCCAAAAAAACCCCAACAGCCAGACTTCCTAAAGCATTTATGGCACTCTAGGTGTTACTCAGGGGGTTGAGGACAAACGGCTTTAGAAGATCATTAATCTGCCTGGTGATTTGGCGGCAGAGAGCTCTGGGACTGGATGAGGCGGAGGAGGAGACAACGGCGATGGTAGACGCTCTCCCACGTGAGCTGCTGCTGCTGCTGCTGCTGCTGCTGCTGCTGATGCTAGGGCCTGGCAGATGCTGTCCGTTCTTCACACCTCCCGGGGCCCAGGTCTTGGTCGTCTGCTTCCGGCTGCTGGGCTCGGGACGGGACGGAGGAGGCCTGTCTGCCGCACACGTTAACAGACACTGCTGGACACCGTCCTGGGCCTTACTGATCCTCCGTGATCCACCAGCAGAACCTATGGAGCAAAAGCGTCTAGTCGTGTCACCCCTGCAGGAGAAATCTTCTGTTGATCCATTCCATTATCCAGTTGGGAAATATATTGAGTATTTTTTTTTTTTTCTGGAATAATCTTCTTACATATACAGTAGCTTACAATGGCAGAATGTAACAATCTGGGGAATCATTGATCAATGAATAATATTTTAAATCTTCTTTTGATCCATTCTTCTTTTTGTTCGATGATCCAGTTGTGGAATATATTGAGAAATATTTTTTCTGGAATATTCTTCCTCTTTTATATACGGGAGCTGACAATGGCCGAATGTGATAATCTAGGGAAATCATTGATCAATGAATAATATTTCCATATGTTGTTGTGATTTATATATGTTATACATATGAAATACCACCAATGCAGAAGTTGCAGCAGTTCACGTCACTTAAGTGGATACTGCGTGGAGGCCTAATGGATCCCTCCTGTGTGATCTATAACTTCATATATATATTACATATTTCATATGGGCATTGCCTCCCTCCGGCCAGCGTTACAAAATGTGACATGGTTCCCTGACTTTATTTATTCACGGTGGACTTTAGTCTTCTCTATATCTCTCTGCCTGTATATATTTGATTATTCCCTTTAACCCCCCTCCAGAAAAAACCCCAACCTCTCCCCACAAAATACCAAAGCGTGGATAAACACACTGCGTTGTTGTTGACGATCACCCCTCATTGAAAAGCGTGCTGGAAAAATATCATCAGGAGGAGGGGGGGAAGAAGCCATGACAAACGTGTAGCAACCGGTTCAAATAACACGTAAACAAACCTAATACGCCGACGGATTCGTTCACCGCGCCCCGACCGACCTCGGCTCTGGGATGACTTCTATCACCGGAGACAAGCATGCGAGCCGTCTGCCAACTATTGTCGCCGCGAAAAAAAAAATGTACAAAATATGAAAACAAGCACGAGGTGGCCACATGACTGAACCCAGCTCGAGAATGACCCACGGCGATTCATAGTGTGTGTGTGTCTGTGTGTGTGTGTGTGTGTGTGTGTGTGTGTGTGTGTGTGTGTGTGTGTGTGTTTAATGGCGAAACTGTACTCTCTTTGCTCTGCTGCTATTTAAGTCTTTCTCGACAATGTGTTGCCTGGTTATTTAATCTTCTGGCTGCGCTCGTAGCGTGAAATGGAAGATTCCATGTGGGGTGTTGTTGTTGGGCCAGGTGAGGGGTGTGGCTTGCCTTGGCCTACATCAACACCACAGCTCTCTCTCCCTCTGACCCACCCACTGTCCTACCTGCCTCCCCCCCCCTCTCCCCTGTCACATGGAACGGACCACATTCTCAGTTTGAATTGTCAGTATTTATTTGTTTGTTTTGTAATAGTAATTGTGTATTTCTGACTGCATTACATTGTAATTGCATGTGAGGGATTTCAGAAGTGTGTGTGTGTGTGTGTGTGTGTGTGTGTGTGTGTGTGTGTGTGTGTGTGTGTGTGTGTGTGTGTGTGTGTGTGTGTGTGTGTGTGTGTGTGTGTGTGTGTGTGTGTGTGTGTGTGTGTGTGTGTGTGTGTGTGTGTGTGTGCGCACGCCCGCTCCAGCTCTTACCTGTGTTAGGGAACCAGACACACCCTAATCCCCCAACATCCTGACCACGTAGGCCTGTCGCAGCTTGCTTCGCCGTACAGACATGACAGCCCCCTTTTCTCCTGAATCACCCACCCAGCCTCGCTCCACACCCACCCACACACACACACACACACACACACACACACACACACCCAGCCCTCTTCCTCCTCCTCCTCCTCCTCCTCCTCCTCCTCCCCCACCAAGCCCTAGCTCCCATGGGTGGGCTCCAGAGACAACTTTGACATCCTGGGCACTGTTTTTTTTTTTTAAATGTTGTTATTTTTTTTGTTTTTTTGCCTCTGAAGACAAACGCTGCGGCTTTTTGCAAAACCAGAGACAAAAGTAGTCACTGCAAATTAAAGATGAATTATGTTTTTACGGCGTGTCGGGGCAAGGCACAGACTCTGTACTGTTTGTGTGAAGCGGAGAGAGAGAGAGAGAGAGAGAGAGAGGGAGAGGGAGAGAGGAGCTAATGCTAATAGCTCGCACACGTTTTGGTTTTGGTTTGGCTTTTGGTTTGTGTATAGGTTGGTTCTCAACAGGCTAGTTTGTTGTATCGGCCGATATAAAAACAATGATTGATACAGAAGTGCATGTATTGTGTACATGTCTATATATTACTGTGTCAATATAGCCTCGACCAGTGATTTATGTGAGCTACAGCTCATGTTTCAATGTTAGGCCTAATTCATGTTTCAGTGGCTTACTATTTCATGGAGTTTCATCCCAATTGCTTCAGCTTTTTGTTCGTTTGTTTGAGTACTGTAGTATTGGTTAATCATTTTCTTTTTATATTATTGGGTTGTGACTTAATGACTAATGACACATGTGGGTCCTGAGGTGAGACCAGCTGAGGACCAGGGGCCTAGACAAATGTCTAGGCCCCTGGTCCTCAGGCCTCAGCCGTCTGCAGTGCTGGTTAATTATTTAACTTTTATAAATGTGCCATTCAAGTGAGTTGAACAAACCAGACCGTAGCCAAAATGTAGCTTAGCATAAGCCTGCCATTCATTCACTGTTCAGTCACTCCGGACTTCCCTCTGAATACAATGTGTTGGTTATATGTCTGTCTGTCTCTGTCTCTGTCTCTGTCTCTGTCTCTCTCTCTCTCTCTCTCTCTCTCTCTCTCTCTCTCTCTCTCTCTCTCTCTCTCTCTCTCTCTCTCTCTCTCTCCTGGGCCCCCTGCTAAAACATCAGCTCCCTGTCATCCTAGTCTGACCCTTACTGCAACACAGGCCCTCAGTTCATCAATTTCCTCTGAGTAGACTCCTGCTCCTTGTGTGTGTGCGTCTGTGTGTGTATGGGTGAAGAGGGTGAACTTGTCTCTAACCCCGCTATTAGCAACATCAATCTCTGATTACCTTCCCCCCCCCCCCCACCTTCAGGACCACACACACATACACAAACACACACACACACACAACCACACACGCACACCCGAACACACACACACACACACCCAGCCTCCAGCCTTACTTTCCTGGGTGATGACCTTTCCTTCAGACACATGGTCCCTTTCATTCCCCTGCGAGGGCCACTTTAAGCCGGGCACCTCCTGCTTTATGGGCCTTCTTCTTCAAAGTGTCCCCGCACCAGCACCACCACCACCACCAACACCACCACCACCTCCACCCACCGCAGCCTCGGTGGGACGGAAACATTGTGTTCTTTCCTGGTGAAAGGATGAGCTCATCGTAACACACGATCACAACAACAACAACAAGCAAAT
The DNA here is from genome assembly GCA_002895965.2 of Coryphaenoides rupestris. Classification (NCBI taxonomy): domain Eukaryota; kingdom Metazoa; phylum Chordata; class Actinopteri; order Gadiformes; family Macrouridae; genus Coryphaenoides; species Coryphaenoides rupestris. Next base: position 317,177 of record PIJE02000235.1, on the reverse strand, counting down.
CAAGAGACAGTCTGTGACCCCTCTCGAGTGGACACATCATCGCTGCTGTTTGTTGGGTATGCAGAGGTCGTGTGTGTGTACGTGTGTGTGTGTGTGTGAGAGAGAGAGAGAGAAAGGTCAGAATGTATCACAGCCTTCCAACACTTTAATCTGTTGGATTAGCATGAGCACAGTGCTGTAGCGTTAGCGCCGTGCTGTAGCGTTAGCACAGTGTGTGTGTGGGGTGGTCAGCAGGCAGTAACTTTGTTTATCTTGTCTGTTCCCCAGCTGGCAAGCAACAGGGAGGCCAGCTCACAGATGACTAGATAAGAGAGAGGAGTGTGTGTGTGTGTGTGTGTGTGTGTGTGTGTGTGTGTGTGTGTGTGGTGTGTGTGTGTGTGTGGTTCATGGCCACAAGGTCACCGGGACATGGGGATAGCTGGTTCCATCTGGAATTAGAATTATTTTTCTTTGTTTATTATGAGTGTACACAGTCTTCCATGTTAGACAATTGTGTCTCAGAGCCGATTCCACACTTGGTTTAAAGTTGCAATAAAGGGCGGGGGAATTCAAACATCTTCTTCTATCTTCTTCTAATAAAGATCTTCTTCTAACATGTAGAATGCCTTTAATGTCCTACTTGTCATATTCCACAGACTGTAGTACAGCTAGACGGTTCCTGGGTAAACACAAGGAGCCATGTGTCTGTGTGTGTGTGTGCGTTGTTCAATGTGGCTCAGAGGTCACGCTAAAGATATCGACAGAGAACGTTAACACAATGACTGGAGCTCGGGACTTTGACCGCTCAATGTTGACATCAATGGAGTCACTGTGGTACACACACAGGCACTATTATGCGGAGGGGGAAACTTCCTGGGGATTTAATTTAATTAATTTATTTCTATTTATTTATTTTTAAATGTCAGATGCTTTTACGAAAGCAAACATCTGTTCTCTCTCCGCTCCTGACTCCTGACTCCTGACTCTCGTATTCATAACAGGAGGTCGTCACGCGTTCAGCATGGAGGAGGGATACGAGCTGGACCTGACCTACATCACGGAGCGCATCATCGCCGTGTCCTTCCCCCGGGCGTGCTCCGAGGAGATCTACACGCACAACCTGAAGGATGTCACCCGCATGCTGAGGTCCAAACACGCTGACAACTACCTGGTCAGTGGCAGTGCCCCCCCCCCCCCCCCCCCCCCCGCCCCGCCCACTCTCGGGCATGACCGGCAGGCATCATCAATGATGATGATGTTGATTGATTGATTGATTGATTGATTGTCTTTCAAGAGGCGTTGACTTGATATCACTCCATCTCTGTTCATGAGCTCATCCGTCAGCTATTGGCTGGCTGAGATGTGTCCCATGATTGGGACACTGGGCCCGTTTGTTGTTTGTTTTTGACTGATCTGATGGGAATCAGGGAGAGATCCAACCAAGCACGTTAACTCACCGCACACTATCAACTCACTTATTGATATGCCTGCTTGATTATTATAAAAACAAAAACCTGCTCCTTTAGCTGTAAAGACTGTAAATAGTGTGGTTATTTGATTCTTTGGTTATTTGTATTTGTTCTGTTGGACATCCACTGGGCATCGCCACTTTTTCATTTCACTGCATATCCTGTATGTGTGTGTGACCATTAAAGTTCTTGAATGTTGAATCTCCTCTGTGTGTGTGTGTGTGTGTGTGTGTGTGTGTCCTGCAGACGATCAACCTGTCAGAGAGAAGGGCCGACCTGTCCAGAATTAACTCAAAGGTACTAAGGTCTACTCTCTACTCTTTACTGTGACATCAGCACCGGTCAATACCAAAACCAGCATCGACGACGAGGATATCAACACGCACACACACACACACACACACACCGATCAAAAATCTATACACTTCTCTTCGGAAGGGTGGGTGGGGTTGTCTAGACTACAGTGGTTCTATTGAACCATCGATCGGGGTGTCTCCAATCACGTTGAACACCAAACTGTGTGTGTGTGTGTTACATAATGTGTGTGTGTGTGTGTGTGTGTGTGTGTGTGTGTGTGTGTGTGTGCGTTTGCAGACTCTGGACACGGGCTGGCCTGACATGCACGCCCCCCCTCTGGATAAGATCTGCACTATCTGCAAGGCCATGGAGGGCTGGCTGAACGCTGACCTGCTCCATGTGGTGGTCATCCACTGTAGGGTGAGTCTTGTCCACAACACCCCCTTTCCCCCCACTCAAGTCAAATCAATTTTATTTGTATAGCCCTTGATCACAGTCACAGTCTCAAAGGTCTTTACAGGCCATATGATTATGACACCCCCCTAGCCCTAGCCCCACTGCCCAATACAGTGTATTACATGAGTATTCTCATAATGGACCACAACACACACTATATTATTATTAATTAATTTTATTATTATATATTATATAGTATAATATATTATATTGTTGTTATTATTGTTATTATAACTACACTAGTGGAATTGGGAAAGCGATTTCTGTTAAACGTTTCAATGCGAATAAATTGCTTTTCTTCTTGTGCTTTTTTTTTTTTAGGGCGGCAGTTGACGGATCGGCGTGGTTATTTCATCCCTTTATTCACTTCACCGACATATCCGCCAAGGTAGCTATTTTGGTGTTTTTTGTTTACGGCTGGCCGGGGTATTTAACAATTTATTTAAACAATTGAGCCGTAAAATATAATTGTTTTTGAAATGAGCTATCTTCTTCTCATGGCTAAACGGTATTCCAACGAGTATTTTCGTGGGAAAGGACTCGTCGTCGCTCCGCAGACCGCGGGGGCGAACACCGTGCTTGGCTAAAAAAAACAAAAAAACCCGACAACATTTGTCACGTTCAGATTTGGGGTCACAGTGAGTCAGACAGTGAGTTCAAGAAGCGTTGGTGTGCCGCTCACATTCAAAAGTGGGGGAAAAACCGCATCTCTTTGCGATGATTCACTCCTCGCAGTGGGAAGCATGAATCAACCCAGAACCACGGCACTTACCAAAATAGCTCTTGGCCCTGGTGTCAATTTCTCTCATTCAACATTTCATCATTCTTGGGAAAAGCAAAAAAAAAAACAACAACACGTAACAACGCTGTCTGTTACAGAGATTCACAGCATGCTACAGGGTATATACAGGGAAGTGTGTGGTGTGTGTGTGTGCATAGGTCTCTTCCACACACACACGCAGCCATGCACCGGTGTGTTTGGTAGTATTAGCAGCAGCATTAGATATCGGCTAGCCCGACCTGACTTCCTGTTTTCGTTTTAGCCTTTGTGTGTGTGTGCGTGTGTGCGTGCGTGTGTGCGTGTGTGCGTGCGTGTGTGTGTGTGTGCGTGGCATGCATCCGTGAGAAAAAAAAAGAGGGGGAGAGTGAGACTCAAGCGTGACGGGGTCGGGGGTCGTCAACGCAGGTAAAAAAAAAAAAAGGGGGGGGGTGGGGCTGGATAAGGAGGTGCAGGAAGAGATAGGGAAACAAAAGCAGCAGATTTACACTGAAATAGACGGGCGAGTGAGGGACCACGGGGAGGGAGAGAGAGAGAGAGAGAGAGAGAGAGAGAGAGAGAGAGAGAGAGAGAGAGAGAGAGAGAGAGAGAGAGAGAGAGAGAGAGAGAGAGAGAGAGAGAGAGGAGAGAGAAGAGAGAGGAGAGAGAGAGAGGAGAGAGAGAGAGAGAGAGAGAGAGAGAGAGAGAGAGAGAGAGAGAGAGAGAGAGAGAGAGCTGGCGTGGAAAGGGCCCATGTTGGTTTTAGCCTTGTCGGGAATGGAAACGCTGTGTACACACTCCTGGCCTGCCCCTGCGCCCCCCTCCCCTCTGTGTTAGCTTAAGGATGCTATTGTTCTGCCTCTCTGCTGGGACCCCCTCCGCTCGGCTCTCCTCACTTTCCCCTCTTGCCCCGCTTGTCACCCACACACACACACGCATGCACGTACGCACACACACACACACACACACACACACACACACACACACACACACACACACACAGACGTACACGTGTGTGTGTCTATTGTGTCTCTAGATGTGTCTCTTAATATGTGTGTGTGTGTGTGTGTGTGTGTGTGTGTGGTATTCATGCCTGCATGTGTATACATATGTTTGAGTCAGCAGCACGTGTCTGCTACGGCGATGGTTTCCGGGGAGGGGGGGGGGGGGGGGGGGTGGTATCTTCTAGATAAGGGGGTGCTGCTGCTAGCAGAACAGAGCAGGCAGGGGGCCGCTGCCGCCGCACTGATGGCTCATAGTTCACAACCAGTCAGAGGAGAGTCTGTAGTTTGAACCCCCCCCCCCCTCCCCCACTGTGTTGTGTGTGTGTGTCTCTCTCTAGCGCCGACCAGGCCCTGGACCGCTTCGCCATGAGGAAGTACTACGACGACAAGGTCTCCGCCCTGATGACCCCCTCGCAGAAACGGTAAGCCCTCTGCCATACGTGTGTGTGTGTGTGTGTGTGTGTTTTCTAATGTCTGTGTACGTGTGTGCGTGTGTTTGCAGACTCTGTGTGTGTGTGTGTGTGTGTGTGTGTGTGTGTGTGTGTGTGTGTTGTATGGCCCTAAGTGTCCCTATTTTTTTGTCATCGTTCCCCGGGCCTCTGTCCTTTTGTGCTCCCCCCCCGCCCCCCCCCCCCACTGTGACACCTTGCCTCCTTGTGTCACGGTGCCTGCGTGCATCGTCAACAAAAGACGGCATGACTGTGTCCCCCCCCACCCTCACCCCACCCTCACCCCACCCTCACCCAGACGCTTTGAAAATGCCCGGTAAATAATTAAAAAACAAACCTTTTGTACGGTTTTGGTTTTTGGTTTTGGGAACGGGTTCTCATGGTCACCGGGCTGGTAACCTTAAACCCCTGAGTCACGGTGACTCACTCACACACACACACACACACACGCACACGCACACGCAGACGCACACACACGCACACACACACACGCGCACACACACACTTTTTTCTTCAAATAGAGTTCCCGAATCAGTGTCCCGAGTGTACAGTGAGACCTGACTGTTGCCTTGAATCCCATGCACACACGCGAACCCATGGGGTCTCGATAGGGGGGCAAGGACACACACACACACACACAGAGATGTTACTGTCTATCAACGTGACCGCCGCTAATTGCTATTCATAGGGCACTTGCGTTAAAACTCCGAACATTTGACACATTTATTAAACATTTAATTTTCCCGTTGAGAACAAAGTGCAACAGCAGTGTCATCAAGTGCAATATGGAGTCTGTCTGTCTGTCTGTTTATTTCCTGTGACGGTTGGGCCAGAGGAGTTCTACAAGGTTCCTTTTTCAACCGGGCGGCCGAGTTTCACATATTTGTTGTTTTCCGCTCATCGTGCGAGAACGCCGCGAACGCCACACGAAGAACGCCGCAAAGACACACGGTAGAGCATTGTGAAGCGAACCACTTAGTGTTTATTTTAAGGTACTATAAGTAAGAATTACTATAAATAAGAACAACTAATAAAGTTGTTCTTCTTCTTGTTCTTCTTCTTCTTCTTCTAGCAGGTTGTAGCAGGTTGTGATTGAAGTTAAAACATGTGAGCTTCTCCGACTCTCTCTGTTGCGCAGAACATCTTTTGGGTGATTTCTCTTATATTTGAGTCGGGTCGGATTTCGCGGGAAAAAGGAACGAAGTGACATGTAAGCGTGGATAATTAGAAATGTGACAAGGTTTAATTCTGATTAGAAACTAACATTAGTTTCTGATTGTTATGGTCTCAAGCCATGGAGCTCAGAATGCACTGATTCTTACATAGAGTCCCTTTAACGACCACGATTGTTCCAAATGTTGTTTTTCACCGGCAGCTACGTGTGGATCCTCAACAGTCTCCTGAGCGGCTCGATGAAGATCAACGCTTCCCCGCTCTTCCTGCACTACATCATCCTCCACGGCCTCCCAAACTTTGACGTCAGTGGAGGTAAAAAAGAAAAAGAAAAAAAAAGAAAACAAAAAAACAACAACGACTGGCAGCTTTTACGGCTCAAACCAGAGCTCTGTGAAGACATTAGCACCGCAAGGCTGCTCTCTAGACGGCAAACCACATCACACACAGTCGGGCAATAAACAAAATATAGGATTATCTCTGTGTTGTTTAATGTAACTCTTTGTAGAACCGCTCGTATTACGCTTAGCGTGGAACACACACGTGCACGTAAACACAGCCTCGCTCTCTCTCTCCCTCTCTCTCTGTCTCTGTCTCTCTCTCTCTCTCTCTCTGTCTCTGTCTCTGTCTCTCTCTCTCTCTGTCTCTGTCTCTCTCACTCTGTCTCTCTCTCTCTCTCTCTCTCTCTCTCTCTCTCTCTCTCTCTCTCTGTCTTTTTGTCTCTCTCTCTCACCATCTCTCTCTGTCTTTTTGTCTCTCTCTCTCTCTCACCACCTCTCTGTCTTTTTGTCTCTCTCTCACCTTCTCTCTCTCTGTCTTTTTGTCTCTCTCTCTGTCTCTCTCACTCTCTCTCACCATCTCTCTCTGTCGGTCTCTCTCTCACTCTCTGTCGTATACATGTGTGTACACACACACACACACACACACACACACACACACACACACACTGAATTACATAAACAAAAGTGCAGAGAACTGCATTATGGTCTCTCGGTAAGCCCACGGGAATCCACACCCAAGGGTTTTTTCCATATAAATTGATGTTTTCGCTCGGCGACGCGAGACGGCAACAGTCCTCATTATGTTGTGAAACAAAAAAAATGTTTTTTTTCCCGTGAAAACACAAGAGTATCTCCCGTCAGCCGGCTTAGCCACGGACCGAACCGTACACACGACCGTGCGAAAAGCTGTGTGCGTATTTCTCCCTGTTTGTGTGTTTGGTGTGCGAGGTTGTTTACAGACGGGGGGGGCTGACTTGAATGGAGATAGTGCACCAACATGTATTCTTTGTTGTTCGTGATTCCCAGTGCAACTTCAGTCCATGTTGATTACAACAGCACTGGGAGCAGCTCCAAGTGTCAGTGTCTCTTGTATTCTTACCGGCAATGATTGACAAGCTAAATGAAAAACCACGTCTCTTTCAGTGTGTCGACCGTACCTGAAAGTTTACCAGGGAATGCAAGCTGTGTACTCTTCAGGGGTCTAGTAAGTAGTTTGCCAAATACTGCAAAAATAAATATATATATATACTGGTATATATATATATATATATATATAGATCATTGTTGGGAGGAATATAAAGGCAAAGTATGTGTGATATTGGCTCTATGATTATGACACCCCCCTAGCCCTAGCCCCACTGCCCAATACAGTGTATTACATGAGTATTCTCATAATGGACCACAACACACACTATATTATTATAAATTTATTTTATTATTATATATTATATAGTATAATATATTATATTGTTGTTATTATTATTTATATTATTGTTATTATAACTACACTAGTGGAAACATCATTGTGATTTTTCGTGTGTTATGTTGGAACAGTTGTGTGAGTTGTTTGTCGTTTGTGTGATTTCACATGCATTGGAGAAAGCGATTTCTGTAAACATTTCATGCAAATAAAATTGTCTTTTTCTTTGCTTTTTGTTTTAGGGCGGCAAGGGACGGATCGGCGTGGTTATTTCATCCTTTATTCACTTCACCGACATATCCGCCAGGTAGCTATTTTGGTGTTTTTTGTTACGGCAGCGGGGTTTATTTAACAATTTATTTAAACAATTGCGCCGTAAAATATAATTGTTTTTGAAATGAGCTATCTTCTTCTCATGGCTAAACGGTATTCCAACGAGTATTTTCGTGGGAAAGGACTCGTCGTCGCTCCGCAGACCGCGGGGGCGAACACCGTGCTTGGCTAAAAAAAACAAAAAACCCGACAACATTTGTCACGTTCAGATTTGGGGTCACAGTGAGTCAGACAGTGAGTTCAAGAAGCGTTGGTGTGCCGCTCACATTCAAAAGTGGGGGGAAAAACCGCATCTCTTTGCGATGATTCACTCCTCGCAGTGGGAAGCATGAATCAACCCAGAACCACGGCACTTACCAAAATAGCTCTTGGCCCTGGTGTCAATTTCTCTCATTCAACATTTCATCATTCTTGGGAAAAGCAAAAAAAAAAACAACAACACTGTAACAACACTGTCTGTTACAGAGATCACAGCATGCTACAGGGTATTTACAGGGAAGTGTGTGTGTGTGTGTGCGTGTGTGTGCGTGTGCATAGGTCTCTTCCACACACACACGCAGCCATGCACCGGTGTGTTTGGTAGTATTAGCAGCAGCATTAGATATCGGCTAGCCCGACCTGACTTCCTGTTTTCGTTTTAGCCTTTGTGTGTGTGTGCGTGTGTGCGTGTGTGTGTGCGTGTGTGCGTGCGTGCGCGCGTGTGTGTGTGTGTGTGTGTGCGTGTGGCATGCATCCGTGAGAAAAAAAAAGAGGGGGAGAGTGAGACTCAAGCGTGACGGGGTCGGGGGTCGTCAACGCAGGTAAAAAAAAAAAAAGGGGGGGGGGGGGGGGTGGGGCTGGATAAGGAGGTGCAGGAAGAGATAGGGAAACAAAAGCAGCAGATTTACACTGAAATAGACGGGCGAGTGAGGGACCACGGGAGAGAGAGAGAGAGAGACGAGAGAGGAGAGAGAGAGAGAGAGAGAGAGAGAGGAGAGAGAGAGAGAGAGAGAGAGAGAGAGAGAGAGAGAGAGAGAGAGAGAGAGAGAGAGAGAGAGAGAGAGAGAGAAAGGGGCTGGCGTGGACAGGGCCCATGTTGGTTTTAGCCTTGTCGGGAATGGAAACGCTGTGTAACACACTCCTGGCCTGCCCCTGCGCCCCCTCCCCTCTGTGTTAGCTTAAGGATGCTATTGTTCTGCCTCTCTGCTGGGACCCCCTCCGCTCGGCTCTCCTCACTTTCCCCTCTTGCCCCGCTTGTCACCCACACACACACACGCATGCACGTACGCACACACACACACACACACACACACACACACACACACACACACACACACACACACACCACACACACACACACACACACACCACACACACACGTGTTTGTGTCTATTGTGTCTCTAGATGTGTCTCTTAATGTGTGTGTGTGTGTGTGTGTGGTATTTCATGCCTGCATGTGTATACATATGTTTGAGTCAGCAGCACGTGTCTGCTACGGCGATGGTTTCCGGGGAGGGGGGGGCGGTGGTATCTTCTAGATAAGGGTGTGCTGCTGCTAGCAGAACAGAGCAGGCAGGGGGCCGCTGCCGCCGCACTGATGGCTCATAGTTCACAACCAGTCAGAGGAGAGTCTCTAGTTTGAATCCCCCCCCCCCCCCCCTCCCCCACTGTGTTGTGTGTGTGTGTCTCTCTAGCGCCGACCAGGCCCTGGACCGCTTCGCCATGAGGAAGTACTACGACGACAAGGTCTCCGCCCTGATGACCCCCTCGCAGAAACGGTAAGCCCTCTGCCATACGTGTGTGTGTGTGTGTGTGTGTTTTTGTCTGTGTGTGTGTGTGTGTGTGTCTGTGTGTCTGTGTGTGTGTGTGTGTGTCTGTTTGTGTGTGTGTGTGTGTGTGTGTGTGTGTGTGTGTGTGTGTGTGTGTGTGTGTGTGTGTGTGTGTGTGTGTGTGTGTGTGTGTGTGTGTGTGTGTGTGTGTGTTGTGTGTGTGTGTGTGTGTGTGTGTGTCTGTTGTGTGTCTGTCTGTTTGGGCTCCCCCCCCGCCTGTGACACCTTGCCTCCTTGTGTCACGGTGCCTGCGTGCATCGTCAACAAAAGACGGCATGACTGTGTCCCCCCCCACCCTCACCCCACCCTCACCCCACCCTCACCCAGACGCTTTGAAAATGCCCGGTAAATAATTAAAAAACAAACCTTTTGTACGGTTTTGGTTTTTGGTTTTGGGAACGGGTTCTCATGGTCACCGGGCTGGTAACCTTAAACCCCTGAGTCACGGTGACTCACACACACACACACACACGCACACGCACACGCACACGCACACACACACACGCGCACACACACACTTTTTTCTTCAAATAGAGTTCCCGAATCAGTGTCCCGAGTGTACAGTGAGACCTGACTGTTGCCTTGAATCCCATGCGCACACGCGAACCCATGGGGTCTCGATAGGGGGGCAAGGACACACACACACACACACACACACGTGTTACCGCCGCTAATTGCTATTCATAGGGCACTTGCGTTAAAACTCCGAACATTTAACACATTTATTAAACATTTAATTTTCCCGTTGAGAACAAAGTGCAACAGCAGTGTCATCAAGTGCAATATGGAGTCTGTCTGTCTGTCTGTTTATTTCCTGTGACGGTTGGGCCAGAGGAGTTCTACAAGGTTCCTTTTTCAACCGGGCGGCCGAGTTTCACATATTTGTTGTTTTACGCGAATCGTTTTTGTGTGTCGAGGGGGAAGAACGCCGCAAAGACACACGGTAGAGCATTGTGAAGCGAACCACTTAGTGTTTATTTTAAGGTACTATAAGTAAGAATTACTATAAATAAGAACAACTAATAAAGTTGTTCTTCTTCTTGTTCTTCTTCTTCTTCTTCTAGCAGGTTGTAGCAGGTTGTGATTGAAGTTAAAACATGTGAGCTTCTCCGACTCTCTCTGTTGCGCAGAACATCTTTTGGGTGATTTCTCTTATATTTGAGTCGGGTCGGATTTCGCGGGAAAAAGGAACGAAGTGACATGTAAGCGTGGATAATTAGTTTTTTAAACATGTACAAGGTTTAATTCTGATTAGAAACTAACATTAGTTTCTGATTGTTATCGTCTCAAGCCATGGAGCTCAGAATGCACTGATTCTTACATAGAGTCCCTTTAACGACCACGATTGTTCCAAATGTTGTTTTTCACCGGCAGCTACGTGTGGATCCTCAACAGTCTCCTGAGCGGCTCGATGAAGATCAACGCTTCCCCGCTCTTCCTGCACTACATCATCCTCCACGGCCTCCCAAACTTTGACGTCAGTGGAGGTAAAAAAAAAAAAGGAAAACAAAAAAACAACAACGACTGGCAGCTTTTACGGCTCAAACCAGAGCTCTGTGAAGACATTAGCACCGCAAGGCTGCTCTCTAGACGGCAAACCACATCACACACAGTCGGGCAATAAACAAAATATAGGATTATCTCTGTGTTGTTTAATGTAACTCTTTGTAGAACCGCTCGTATTACGCTTAGCGTGGAACACACACGTGCACGTAAACACAGCCTCTCTCTCTCTCTCTGTCTCTGTCTCTCTCGCTCTCTCACCATCTCTCTCTGTCTCTCTCTCTCTCTCTCTCTCTCTCTCTCTCTCTGTCTCTCTCTCTCTCTCTCTCTCTCTCTCTCTCTCTCTCTGTCTCTCTCTGTCTCTCTCTGTCTCTCTCTCTCTCTCTCTCTCTCTCTCTCTCTCTCTCTCTCTCTCTCTCTCTCTCTCTCTGTCTCTGTCTCTCTCTCTGTCTCTCTCTCTCTGTCTCTCTCTCTGTCTCTCTCTCTCTCTCTCTCTCTCTCTCTCTGTCTCTGTCTCTCTCTCTCTGTCTCTGTCTCTGTCTCTCTCTCTCTCTCTCTCTCTCTCTCTCTCTCTCTCTCTCTCTGTCTCTCTCTCTCTCTCTCTCTCTCTCTCTCTCTCTCTCTCTCTCTCTCTCTCTCACCATCTCTCTGTCTTTTTGTCTCTCTCTCACCTTCTCTCTCTCTGTCTTTTTGTCTCTCTCTCTGTCTCTCTCACTCTCTCTCACCATCTCTCTCTGTCGGTCTCTCTCTCTGTCTCTCTATCTCTCGCTCTCTCACTCTCTGTCGTATACATGTGTGTACACACACACACACACACACACACACACACACACACACACTGAATTACATAAACAAAAGTGCAGAGAACTGCATTATGGTCTCTCGGTAAGCCCACGGGAATCCACACCCAAGGGTTTTTTCCATATAAATTGATGTTTTCGCTCGGCGACGCGAGACGGCAACAGTCCTCATTATGTTGTGAAACAAAAAAAATGTTTTTTTTCCCGTGAAAACACAAGAGTATCCCCCGTCAGCCGGCTTAGCCACGGACCGAACCGTACACACAACCGTGCGAAAAGCTGTGTGCGTATTTCTCCCTGTTTGTGTGGTTTGGTGCGCGAGGTTGTTGACAGACGGGGGGGCTGACTTGAATGGAGATAGTGCACCAACATGTATTCTTTGTTGTTCGTGATTCCCAGTGCAACTTCAGTCCATGTTGATTACAACAGCACTGGGAGCAGCTCCAAGTGTCAGTGTCTCTTGTATTCTTACCGGCAATGATTGACAAGCTAAATGAAAAACCACGTCTCTTTCAGTGTGTCGACCGTACCTGAAAGTTTACCAGGGAATGCAAGCTGTGTACTCTTCAGGGGTCTAGTAAGTAGTTTGCCAAATACTGCAAAAATAAATATATATATATACTGGTATATATATATATATATATATATATATATATATATATATATAGATCATTGTTGGGAGGAATATAAAGGCAAAGTATGTGTGATATTGGCTCATGGATCTACGTGAGTCTTTCTACATGACGTCTTTCTATGTGACTGCTTTCTATGTGATGGGTTTCTATGTGATGTCTGTCTATATGACTACTTTCTATGTGATGGGTTTCTATGTGATGTCTGTCTATATGACTACTTTCTATGTGAAGTCTTTCTATATGACTGCTTTCTGTGTGATTAGTTTCTGCATGTCTTCCTATATTACTTCTCTCTATGTGACATCTATATGTGAAGTCTTTCTATATAACTGCTTGCTACGTGAAGTCTATCTATGTGATGTCTTTCTATATGACTGCTTTCTCCATGATGGCTTTCTATGTGATGTCTTTTCTACGATGGATGTGGTTCTATATGACTGCTTGCTATAGGATGGGTTTCTCCATGACGAGTTTCTTCTGTCTTGTCTTGTCTTCTCCCTCCCGCCCGCTTCAGTCACATCGGGCCGGGCCACCGGGACCGGTTGTGCATCCCCCTGGAACCCGCACAGCTGCTGAAGGGAGACATCATGGTAGGGAACCCACCAGGTGCCCAGTCAGTCACCTCTACCGTAGCCCACACTCACTACAACTCCCCACATCCACCAGCTACTGTACCGTTGGCTATATATTATTTGTTGCTTCCCTCTTTCGACAAATGTAAATGGTAAATGGATCGCATTTATATAGCGATGTTATACAAAGCACTTCACAGTTGCCTCACATTCACACACCGACGGCGGCGTCAACCATGCAAGGTAACAACCAACACGTCAGGAGCAGGTAGGGTTAGGTGGTGTCTTGCTCAGGGACACCTCCGCTAGGCGGAGCCCAGGGATCGAACCAGCAACCTTCCTGTTGCCAGACAACCGCTCTTACCTCTTGAGCTACTGCCGCCCCCCAAATGTACTTATTGTAAGTCGCCTTCGACAAAAGCCTCTTCCAAATGCCTCTTCCAAATCCCCCAAATTGTAAATGTAATCTAGTGTTTTTATTTGTTGTTTTCTCCGTGAAACAGATCAAGTGCTACCACAAGAGCGAGGTGACGTCGGAGCGCCAGGTGGTGTTCCGCCTGCAGTTCCACACGGGAGCAGTGCAGGGCTACAGCCTGACGTTCGACAAGGAAGACATGGAGGCCGCAAACAAAGGTACGTCACCGCCGACGATGTGGTAGCAGAAGAAAAAGAAAAGAAAGAAAAAAAAAGAAAAAGCCCCGGCGGGTCCCAACCTGTTGTGTTGTGTTGTGTTGTGGTCCGACCCCCGCAACCACCTCTTCTCAACAGACGTAGTAAAAACCCAACAACCGCACAACAAAACACAGCCTGCACTAATGAGAC
>PIJE02000235.1:294028-300024 GCA_002895965.2 Coryphaenoides rupestris | reverse complement strand
CTGGGCTCACTGTCTCTTGGTGTTCCCAAGAGCATGTGCTGTTGAAGCTTGCCGTTCTTAGCCCTTCTCTCTCTCTCTCTCTCTCTCTCTCTCTCTCTCTCTCTTCTCTCTTCTCTCTCTCTCTCTCTCTCTCTCTCTCTCTCTCTCTCTCTCTCTTTCTCTTTATCTCTCTCTCTATGTATCTCTGTTTCTCCTCTTTGTCTTCTGTCTCTCTCTCTTGTCTGTCTTCCTCTCTCTCTCTCTCTCTCTGTCTCTCTCCTCTCTCCCTCTCTCTGTCTCTTTCTCTCTCTCTGTCTCTCCCTTTCTCTTCCCTCTCCCCATCTCTCTCTCTCCGTCTGCCTCCATGTCACTCGGGCCCCTCTATCTCCGCATCAATCTCTCCGTCTCCGTCCCTCTGTCTCCCTCTCTCCCCCATCCATCACTCTATCTCCCCCATCTCTCTCTCTCTATCTCCCCAGTAAATGAGTTAAATACCTGGGATCCTCTCTGGGCCCTCTGTGAACACCAGCTCCACTCTGCCGTAATCCGGAAATCTGGGATCTGCAAAGTCAACACATAGGAATGCCGTGAGTGGTGGTGGTGGTGGTGGTGCTGGTGGTGGTGATGGTGGCCCACACTCGCAATCCGGGACGTCCAATGCAACGGTGCCGTTCGTTGTCAAAAAAGCCTGTATAACATTACACCCGAGACAGATCACAACATTACCAGTGCTGCCTTGAAATGAAAACAAAAATGGCGTCTCATTAGTGCAGGCTGTGTTTTGTTGTGCGGTTGTTGGGTTTTTACTACGTCTGTTGAGAAGAGGTGGTTGCGGGGGTCGGACCACAACACAACACAACACAACAGGTTGGGACCCGCCGGGGCTTTTTCTTTTTTTTTCTTTCTTTTCTTTTTCTTCTGCTACCACATCGTCGGCGGTGACGTACCTTTGTTTGCGGCCTCCATGTCTTCCTTGTCGAACGTCAGGCTGTAGCCCTGCACTGCTCCCGTGTGGAACTGCAGGCGGAACACCACCTGGCGCTCCGACGTCACCTCGCTCTTGTGGTAGCACTTGATCTGTTTCACGGAGAAAACAACAAATAAAAACACTAGATTACATTTACAATTTGGGGGATTTGGAAGAGGCATTTGGAAGAGGCTTTTGTCGAAGGCGACTTACAATAAGTACATTTGGGGGGCGGCAGTAGCTCAAGAGGTAAGAGCGGTTGTCTGGCAACAGGAAGGTTGCTGGTTCGATCCCTGGGCTCCGCCTAGCGGAGGTGTCCCTGAGCAAGACACCACCTAACCCTACCTGCTCCTGACGTGTTGGTTGTTACCTTGCATGGTTGACGCCGCCGTCGGTGTGTGAATGTGAGGCAACTGTGAAGTGCTTTGTATAACATCGCTATATAAATGCGATCCATTTACCATTTACATTTGTCGAAAGAGGGAAGCAACAATAATATATAGCCAACGGTACAGTAGCTGGTGGATGTGGGGAGTTGTAGTGAGTGTGGGCTACGGTAGAGGTGACCGACTGGGCACCTGGTGGGTTCCCTACCATGATGTCTCCCTTCAGCAGCTGTGCGGGTTCCAGGGGGATGCACAACCGGTCCCGGTGGCCCGGCCCGATGTGACTGAAGCGGGCGGGAGGGAGAAGACAAGACAAGACAAGACAGAAGAAACTCGTCATGGAGAAACCCATCCTATAGCAAGCAGTCATATAGAACCACATCACATAGAAAGACATCACATAGAAAGCCATCATGGAGAAAGCAGTCATATAGAAAGACATCACATAGATAGACTTCACGTAGCAAGCAGTTATATAGAAAGACTTCACATATAGATGTCACACAGAGAGAAGTAATATAGGAAGACATGCAGAAACTAATCACACAGAAAGCAGTCATCCCATTGACCGTATGAAGCGACGTCGTCTTTTCTCGTTGCAGTGCCGCGCTCTCAGGGTTTAGGGCTGGACCGAGCAGCGCCCACCATCAGCAGCAGCAGGAAGACCCCCGGGACCGCCGCAGCAGGGGCCACGCTGGGCCGAGGTGCTCGCACCACCACCACCACCACCACCACCTCCTCCTCCGCCACCTCCAGCCCCGACCACAGCGACCACGCCCTCTCCGCCAGCAGCGATTCGGGCCTCTCCAGCACTTCCCTGTGGGCGGACAGACCCACGCCGCTTACACCACCACCACCACCACCACCAGCAGCACCATCAACGCTAACACCACCACCATCATCCCCACCACCACCATCAACGCCAACACCATTGCCAAGCAGGCCAACCAGGGCCCCAGCAGGCAGGAGAAGGCCGAGCTCAAGCGCCTGTTGAGCGGCTTCGGTCTAGACGAACCGTCCCTGGAGGAGATGGACGACCACGGCCCTAGAATTGCCAGGCAGCAGCAGCTCCCACACCAGCTCCCAGTTGCCCAGGCGCAGGTCAACGGGGACCCTGGGCCCCGGGAGCGGGAGACGGACATCCTGGACGATGAGGTGATGATGACGGGCCACGACCTGCACAGCGTGGACAGCCTGGGCACGCTGTCGTCCTCCTGCCACAAGAGCAGCCAGAACTCCCTGCTGTCCGACGGCTTCGGGAGTCCTGGCGCCGAGGAGCATCCCCAACATCATCTCCACCATCAGCAGCTCCAACAGCCGCCTCATGGTCAGCAGCAACTCATCCTCCACCAACACCAGAACCAGAACCACCACCCTGGACCGGCCGGTGTGGACGACTACGAGCGGGCGTACGCCGAGAGCAGGAGGGGCTTCCTGGGTAACCGTAGCAACTCTGTGGCCACGTCGACCCCCAGCGCCGGCACGGCGGTGGCGGTAACGCCGGCGGCCAAGCAGCAGCTCTTCCGGCAGGGCAGCTACTCCACGCACTCCTGGGTGCGGCAGCAGCAGATGGTGGCTGCCCAGCACTTTGGCTACGTGGGCGAGGATGCCGGTGGAGGAGGAGGAGGAGGTGCGGTGGAGGGGGTAATGACGGGCAGAGGTACCTGGGAAGCAAGCCCGGGGAGCGGCGCTCGAAGCCGGCGCTGCCGTCGACGAACCGCCACTCCCGGCCAGGGACGCGCCGGACGAGACCCTGAGGAAAACCATGGCGACGGCGACGACGACGACGACAACGTCGGTAACAGCGCCCGTCGATGATGCCGATCAGCCCGCCACGAACAATAACAACAACAACTGCTCGCAGGACGAGGAGTTCAAGTCTGTGACGGTGGACATCGACAACTCCATCGACCAGCTGAACCAGCTCATCATGGACCTGGACCCCACCTTCGTGCCGGTCCCGTCCCGCTCCAGCTCGGTCAAGAGGAACGGGGGCGTGGCCAACGCAAACGCGGTGAACGGCTCGGCTGCCAAATATTCCAACGGCAACCACCACAGACTCCACAGTAAAAGCGCCACCTCCCTGCAACATGGGCAGCAGACAGGTAAGAGATGCGGTCCGGTGGTGGTGGTGGTGGTAATGGTAATGGTGGTGGTAATGGTGGTGGTGTGTAAACTGTATGACGATGGTACGTCAGTGTGACATACAATCAGTGTGCGTGTGTGTGTGATCCCTAGGGATTTGGAAGTATAGTCTTGCTGTGGTGCAATTCGGTGGCAAAAGGTCATATTTACCCAGATAACTGCAATACAAAGCACAAAATATTTGCGTGGTTTATTCCAGATGACGACAAGTCAGCGCAATAGATTATTTTCTAAAACTTTCTCCGGCTTTATCGCCTTCCAACGTTTTCCTGCCCACTAAAAACCCGGCGTGTATCTCTTTAAGGCCCCGATCCACCAGGTCGACGGTCGGCCAATGTCCAGCCATCGTCGGGGTACAATCCGTGGTTCCCTAGTTTTTTTGCGATGTGTCTCGCGCTCGATCGGCCCTTGACGATTGGCTCAGCCAGCCGATTTGGGAGCGTGTTGAATCTGATTGGCTGTTCCAGCTTCAGCCAAATCAGTGCACGAGTCGAGAAACGTAGAAGTAACTCTATTATGAAAACGCTGGGGTTTAAAAAGGTTGGGGGGGGGGGGGGATTGGCCACGAGAAGTGGTGGTGAAAACGGTCCGCAAGCATGGCTTTGGTTTCACGTATGTATCATAAAAAGCTCAAATCTTTGTATATCCACAGTCCGTGGAGTTTTCCCGTTTCCCTTTTTTGAATGCATGACAAATACGTGACTAGTGCCACCTGCTGGTACGGAGAGTTATTCCCTCTCGCCCAGGTGCCAGCAGAATGTACGTTGCCCGTTGGCCCGGGTTCGGCGTCGTCTTTGCAGGTTTTTTTTTGACGTTCCGGCTCGGTCACGTCAAGGGGGCCTCTGAGATCAAGGCTCGGCCGTGGGCTCTCCCTCTCGCCTCTGCCCACCTGGCCGGGGTTATCGGCGAGGCTGCAAATAGCTGGGCGGCTGCCACGGCTTTTCAGATGTTTTTCAGCAAATTTCTGAGGTGAAGAGAGCGCCGGTCGAGACATGCCCACCAGGCGGGCTATCTGAGTCGCTGATCAGCCAGGTACACGGGGAGCCGCGGCAGTAGGCCAGCCAGCCAGCCAGCCGTCTCCGAGCCTTCGTCAACATGGCCACATACATAATAAACGTCTTATGTTCCACGTTATCGCCTCTTCTGGGGTGGCTTTTCTTATGTTGTTGTTGTTGTTGTCGTCGTCGTTTGGAGATGGTAGATCATTTCAACACAACATCGGAATTCAAGCCGTTCATTTCTGTCTCGTGGGTTTATTTAACCAAGTACTTTTCCACGATGTTCATTCGCACGTTAAACTGAGCGTAGTGAGTTTTACCGAGGCAACAACTGCAATATGTTTACCACGTTCCGCTCCAGCAGAAATGGAGTATTTCAAGCTGGACGTCGTTCAGATCATATCCAGATCTCCTCCGAGCTCGGCGGCATGATTTTCATCAGAAAAATATTCCAAGAATGTATTCCACGGCCCGGGGTAGCTGCTTTTGGGTTTCTCTCTGGTAGCGCTGGGGCAGTTAAGAGCTCATTAAAGTCCAGTTCTGCTCAGGATTAGTGAGGCTTTTAATACACCGTCGCCATGCGTTGGTTTTCTACAAAGAACAACAACGCTTGAGGCATCGGAGTCTTGGAGTAGGTGGAGTTGCTGTAGACTCCCCTCCATTTTGTTTTTTTGGGTTTTTTTAACCTTTTGGTGCCGTGTGTGTGAGTGTGTGTGATGTGTTGTGTGTGTGTGTGTGTGTGTGGTCGTGGGTGTGGTGGATAGAAGAGAGAGAGAGAGAGAGAGAGGTTGACTTATCGCTGCCCGACATGTACCTGTGCGTAGCCAGAGGCCAAGAGAAGGGAGGGAAGGAGGGAGGGTTAAGGAAATTCCAAGGGAGGAACAGGTCTGCCCCGAGGTAAAGCATTTTCCATCCGATTCCAAAGGCGTACCTGTCTGTGCATATCAACTACACTAGCGTGGCTCCTCAAAGACTTGAGGCTGCTGGCCACGCGTTGCCAAAAAAAAAATCTTCCGTTTTTTTTTTATTTATCTCCCATTATTTATCCATATGGTGTTTATTACGTGTGGAGAACGTTGTCTGGGAGCCACTTGAGAACATTAGTGATTCACGATATTAACGCAATATCGTAATTAGACAGTAGAGTTGTACGGCGGGTAGGGATGGTGGCGAGCGTGGAGCCATTTCAAAATTGGAAAAGATGCAACCGCCAGCGCTTTTAGTTTTTTTTTTTCCAAACGCCGTTTCAAATTATATCCGCCTTTGGTTGATGGGTTCATCTAATTGCAGTTGGATTCGCCCACTCCTTCTTTTTTTCTAAGAATCCTTTGAGCGTGTTTTTGCAAGGTTAAGAAAAAATGTATTGTCTGTTTGGGTGGTGAGAGATGTTTTGACTGATGAAGCCTTGAGGTTATTGGGAGCAGAAATAAATAATATAGAATGGTTTCCATTTACTGTCAGACCCTGAAGACAGAATTGAAACCAATGCATCACCGACAGGGGAGAGGAAATATGTTAATT